>CAWUFW010020299.1:0-155991 GCA_963921515.1 Calotriton arnoldi | reverse complement strand
CTATGCACAGGGACTGTTTGGTACTCACTTTTGTAAGTGCATCCTCTTCCTGGTATCCCACGAAGTTGTGCTTTGGGCTCAGAGTAGCCATCGCCTCCAGCACCAACTGCACCAAAGATCACTGGCCTCCACTCCACGAGTGTCCTGTGAGCCAGCTCCAAGTGCGTCCACTTGAGGCTCCTTTGTGGTCGCTAGTCTGTTGGCTAGTGGGCCCTCCCGAAGGCAACTCTTCTTCTGCTTGGGCTTTCCTGGTTGCTCCAGATGTGCCCTGACTTACTCTCGCTGGGTGAGTCCCCCAGACATTGCTGGTCTGCATCAACGTCCTTTCTTTGTTTCCACGTGACTTGCCGTTGCCAAGGCTTGTTGGGTCCAATACGGTCGCTGTCACCGCAGAAATCGACAGACGTAATGGGACAGTTCGAATCCAGCTCCTGTTCATTGTCGGCACCTCCTGGACCTCGTGGCTGAAGAGTCAAGACAACCGTCAACCTACCTGAAGCACCCGACATCGGTGGGCATCTGCTCATCGCCTTCCTGGTCACTGGCTAGTGACCCAGATTCTGTCCCCTCTGCTTTCAGGTCCTTCAGATCTTCAATACACTCTTGGATCCACCCGGACACTTTCGACTTGGTCGCCAGCAGCCTGCAGCAGCAGATCGCCATTGAAAACAACAACGAAACCCGACACCAAAAGACACCTATGCACCCGGCTTCCCTGGGTGAGGTAACTCGAGTACTCCGGTGCTCCCATGGGTATTGATTCTAGAATTGCCTAGTTCTAAAGGGGTTTGCTACAAGTCCTCTTCTAAGTGTCCTTTCCTTTTAAAAACCTAACCGCGACTTTCCCCATAGAAATTAATGGTGATTTGCGGCTGTGTTCCAACACTGCACGTGTCCCCCGTGGGTCCCCTGTGTCACTACCTTGGGTGGTTGCTTGTGGTCCAAGCACTTCTACAGGCTCTAGGCCTTGTGTCTAGCTCAGTCGTGGTTCTTATACCACTTTATTGGTATATGGTTTGGTACGCTCCTAGGGCACAAACGTGTATTTGTGCTGTTACTGTTGATATTTGACTTGTAAACTATGTACTTCAAACTCTAGCCTCATAAAGAGACTAGAGGGGTATATTTATGACTAAATACATATATTTTATATATATATATACCTGGTGTGGTCCTCTTTCATTTGGTCACTCAAGAGATTATAGACTGGTAAAACAAGCTGCTTTACATTCCTTCAAGATTTAGCCTGAAGGCTGCTCTCCATAGCTACCACTAGGATAGCTTTCAATAAAGGTTGTCTTTATCTCCAAAAAGGGGTTGTTTGGACTGGTGCAAGGTGCCCACTATAATTAGTGGACAGGATATACCAGGCCAACTTCTCACACTAGTCATGCACTTCTCCAATCACCCAGCCAGTTCCATGTCCTTATCTGATCACTGCGCCAAAACACAAGCACTTAGAAATTTACCATGCACTCTCCTTGTAGTACTCTAATCATCCATTCACTACCCATGTACTCATGCAATGACCCAGGCACTAACACATGCACTGCTACAATCCCCTGAGCACTACTGATGCAGTCCAGCCATCTCCTTGTCACTACCCATGCACTCTTCCAATCACCCAGCCAGTTCCATGTCCTTATCTAATCACTGCACCAAAACACAAGCACTTATAAATTCACCATGCACTCTCCATGCAGTACTCTAATCATCCAGTCACTACCCATGTACTCATGCAATGACCCAGGCACTAACACATGCACTGCTACAATACCCTGAGCACTACCCATGCAGTCCAGCCATCTCCTTGTCACTACCCATGCACTCCTCCAGTCACCCAGTCAGTTCCATGTCCTTATCTAATCACTGCGCCAAAACACAAGCACTTATAAATTCACCATGCACTCTCCTTGTAATACTCTAATCATCCAGTCAGTACCCATGTACTTATGCAATGACTCAGGCACTAACACATGCACTGCTACAATCCCCTGAGCACTACTGATTCAGTCCAGCCATCTCCTTGTGACTACCCATGCACTCCTCCAATCACCCAGCCAGTTCCATGTCCTTATCTAACCACTGCGACAAAACACAAGCACTTATAAATTCACCATGCACTCTCCTTTCAGTACTCTAATCATCCAGTCACTAACCGTGCACTCATGCAATGACCCAGGCACAAACACATGCACTGCTACAATCCCCTAAGCACTACTGATGCAGTCCAGCCATCTCCCTGTCACTACCCATGCACTCCTCCAATCACCCAGCCAGTTCCATGTCCTTATCTAATCACTGCGCCAAAACACAAGCACTTATAAATTCACCATGCACTCTCCTTGCAGTAGTCTAATCATCCAGTCAGTACCCATGTACTTATGCAATGACACAGGCACTAACACATGCACTGCTACAATCCCCTGAGCACTACTGATGCAGTCCAGCCATCTCCTTCTCACTACCCATGCACTCCTCCAATCACCCAGCCAGTTCCATGTCCTTAACTAATCACTGCGCCAAAACACAAGCACTTATAAATTCACCATGCACTCTCCTTGCAGTACTGTAATCATCTAGGCATTACCCATGTACTCATGCAATAACCCAGGCACTAACACATTCACTGCTACAATCCCCTGAGCACTACTGATGCAGTCCAGCCATCTCCTTGTCACTAGCCATGCACTCCTCCAATCACCCAGCCAGTTCCATGTCCTTATCTAATCACTGCGCCAAAACACAAGCACCTATAAATGTACCATGCACTCTCCTTGCAGTACTCTAATCATCCAGTCACTACCCATGTACTCATGCAATGACCCAGGCACTAACACATGCACTGCTACAATACCCTGAGCACTACCCATGAAGTCCAGCCATCTCCTTGTCACTACCCATTCACTCCTCCAATCACCCAGCCAGTTCCATGTCCTTATCCAATCACTCCGCCAAAACACAAGCACTTATTAATTCACCATGCACTCTCCTTGCAGTATTGTAATCATCCAGTCAGTACCCATGTACTGATGAAATGACCCAGGCACAAACACATGCACTGCTACAATCCCCTGAGCACTACTGATGCAGTCCAGCCATCTCCTTGTCACTACCCATTCACTCCTCCAATCACCCAGCCAGTTCCATGTCCTTATCCAATCACTCCACCAAAACACAAGCACTTATTAATTCACCATGCACTCTCCTTGCAGTTTTGTAATCATCCAGTCAGTACCCATGTACTTATGCAATGGCCCAGGCACTAACACATGCACTGCTACAATCCCCTGAGCACCCATGATGAAGTCTAGCCATCTCCTTGTCACTGCCCATGCACTCCTCCAATCACCCAGCCAGTTCCATGTCCTTATCTAATCACTGCGCCAAAACACAAGCACCGATAAATTCACCATGCATTCTCCTTGCAGTACTCTAATCATCCAGTCACTACCCATGTACTCATGCAATGACCCAGGCACTAACACATGCACTGCAACAATCCCCTAAGCACTACTGATGCAGTCCAGCCATCTCCTTGTCACTACCCATGCACTCTTCCAATCACCCAGCCAGTTCCATGTCCTTATCTAATCACTGCGCCAAAACACAAGCACTTATAAATTCACCATGCACTCTCCTTGCAGTAGTCTAATCATCCAGTCAGTACCCATGTACTTATGCAATGACCCAGGCACTAACACATGCACTGATACAATCCCCTGAGCACTACTGATGCAGTCCAGCCATCTCCTTGTCACTACCAATGCACTTCTCCAATCACCCAGCCAGGTCCATGTCCTTATCTAATCACTGCGCCAAAACACAAGCACTTATAAATTCACCATGCACTCTCCTTGCAGTACTGTAATCATCTAGTCATTACCCATGTACTCATGCAATAACCCAGGCACTAACACATTCACTGCTACAATCCCCTGAGCACTACTGATGCAGTCCAGCCATCTCCTTGTCACTAGCCATGCACTCCTCCAATCACCCAGCCAGTTCCATGTCCTTATCTAATCACTGCACCAAAACACAAGCACTTGTAAATTCATCATGCACTCTCCCTGAAGTGCTCTAATCATCCAGTCACAACCCATGTACTCATACAATGACCCAGGAACTAACACATGCACTGCTACAATCCCCTGAGCATTACTGATGCAGTCCAGCCATCTCCTTGTCACTACCCATGCACTCCTCCAATCACCCAGCCAGTTCCATGTCCTTATCTAATCACTGCGCCAAAACACAAGCACTTATAAATTCACCATGCACTCCCCTTGCAGTACTCTAATCATCCAGTCGGTACCCATGTACTCATGCAATGACCCAGGCACTAACACATGCACTGCTACAATCCCCTGAGCACTACTGATGCAGTCCAGCCATCTCCTTGTCACTACCCATGCACTCCTCCAATCACCCAGACAGTTCCATGTCCTTATCTAATCACTGCGCCAAAACACAAGCACTTATAAATTCACCATGCACTCTCCTTGCAGTACTGTAATCATCCAGTCACTACCCATGTACTCATGCAATTACCCAGACACTAACACATGCACTGCTACAATCCCATGAGCACTACTGATGCAGTCCAGCCATCTCCTTGTCACTACCCATGCACTCCTCCAATCACCCAGCCAGTTCCATGTCCTTATCTAATCACTGCGCCAAAACACAAGCACTTCTAAATTCACCATGCACTCTCCTTGCAGTACTGTAATCATCCAGTCACTACCCATGTACTCATGCAAGGGCCAAGGCACTAACACATGCACTGCTACAATCCCCTGAGCACTACTGATGCAGTCCAGCCATCTCCTTGTCACTACCCATGTACTCCTCCAACCACCCAGCCAGTTCCACGTCCTTATCTAATCACTGCACTAAAACCCAAGCACTTATAAATTCACCATGCACTCTCCTTGCAGTACTCTAATCATCCAGTCACTACCCATGTACTTATGCAATGACCCAGGCACTAACACATGCACTGCTACAATCCAATGATCACTACTGATGCAGTCCAGCCATCTCCTTGTCACTACCCATGCACTCCTCCAATCACCCAGCCATCACCATGTACTACTTATCCAATTACTCCGCCAAAACCGAAGCACTTATAAATTCACCATGCACTCTCCTTGCAGTACTCTAATCATCCAGTCAGTACCCATGTACTTATGCAATGGCCCAGGCACTAACACATGCACTGCTACAATCCCCTGAGCACTACTGATGCCGTCCAGCCATCTCCTTGTCACTACCCATTCACTCCTCCAATCACCCAGCCAGTTCCATGTCATTATCTAATCACTGCGCCAAAACACAAGCACTTATAAATTCACCATGCACTCTCCTTGCAGTACTCTAATCATCCAGTCACAACCCATGTACTCATGCAATGACCCAGGCACTAACACATGCACTGCTACAATCCCCTGAGCACTACTGATGCAGTCCAGCCATCTCCTTCTCACTACCCATGCACTCCTCCAATCACCCAGCCAGTTCCATGTCCTTATCTAATCACTGCGCCAAAACACAAGCACTTATAAATTCACCATGCACTCTCCTTGCAGTACTGTAATCATCCAGTCACTACCCATGTACTTATGCAATGACCCAGGCACTGCTACAATCCCCTGACCACTACTGATGCAGTCCAGCCATCTCCTTGTCACTACCCATGCACTCCTCCAATCACCCAGCCAGTTCCATGTCCTTCCATAATCACTGTGCCAAAACACAAGCACTTATAAATTCACCATGCACCCTCCTTGCAGTACTCTAATCATCCAGTCAGTACCCATGTACTCATGCAATGACCCAGGCACTAACACATGCACTGCTACAATCCCCTGAGCACTACTGATGCAGTCCAGCCATCTCCTTTTCACTACCCATGCACTCCTCCAATCACCCAGCCAGTTCCATGTCCTTATCTAATCACTGCACCAAAATACCAGCACTTATAAATTCACCATGCACTCCCCTTGCAGTACTCTAATCATCCAGTCAGTTCCCATGTACTCATGCAAAGACCCAGGCACTAACACATGCACTGCTACAATCCCCTGCGCACTACTGATGCAGTCCAGCCATCTCCTTGTCACTACCCATGCACTCCTCCAATCACCCAGTCAGCACCATGTACTTATGCAATCACTCCACCAAAACTGAATCACTTATAAAATCACCATGCACTCTCCTTGCAGTACTCTAATCATCCAGTCAGTACCCATGTACTTATGCAATGGCCCAGGCACTAACACATGCACTGCTACAATCCCCTGAGCACTACTGATGCAGTCCAGCCATCTCCTTGTCACTACCCATGCACTCCTCCAATCACCCAGCCAGTTCCATGTCCATATCCAATTACTCCGCCAAAACCCAAGCACCTATACATTCACTATGCACTATCCTTGCAGTACTCTAATCATCCAGTCAGAACCCACGTACTCATGCAAATACCCAGGCACTAACACATGCACTGCTACAATCCCCTGAGCATTACTGATACAGTCAGGCCATCTCCTTGTCACTACCCATGCACTCCTCCAATCACCCAGCCAGTTCCATGTCCTTATCTAATCACTGCACCAAAACACAATCACTTATAAATTCACCATGCACTCTCCTTGCAGTACTCTAATCATCCAGTCAGTACCCATGTACTTATGCAATGGCCCAGGCACTAACATATGCACTGCTACAATCCCCTGAGCACTACTGATGCAGTCCAGCCATCTCCGTGTCACTACCCATGCACTCCTCCAATCACCCAGCCAGTTCCATGTCCTTATCTAATCACTGTGCCAAAACACAAGCACTTATAAATTCACCATGCACTCTCCTTGCAGTACTCTAATCATCCAGTCACAACCCATGTACTCATACAATGACCCAGGAACTAACACATGCACTGCTACAATCCCCTGAGCATTACTGATGCAGTCCTGCCATCTCCTTCTCACTACCCATGCACTCCTCCAATCACCCAGCCAGTTACATGTCCTTATCTAATCACTGCGCCAAAACACAAGCACTTATAAATTCACCATGCACTCTCCTTGCAGTACTCTAATCATCCAGTCACTACCCATGTACTCATGCAATGACCCAGGAACTAACACATGCACTGCTACAATCCCCTGAGCACTACTGATGCAGTCCAGCCATCTCCTTGTCACTACCCATGCACTCCTCCAATCACCCAGCCAGTTCCATGTCCTTATCTAATCACTGCGCCAAAACACAAGCACTTATAAATTCACCATACACTCCCCTTGCAGTACTCTAATCATCCAGTCGGTACCCATGTACTCATGCAATGACCCAGGCACTAACACATGCACTGCTACAATCCCCTGAGCACTACTGATGCAGTCCAGCCATCTCCTTGTCACTACCCATGCACTCCTCCAATCACCCAGACAGTTCCATGTCCTTATCTAATCACTGCGCCAAAACACAAGCACTTATAAATTCACCATGCACTCTCCTTGCAGTACTGTAATCATCCAGTCACTACCCATGTACTCATGCAATTACCCAGGCACTAACACATGCACTGCTACAATCCCCTGAGCACTACTGATGCAGTCCAGCCATCTCCTTGTCACTACCCATGCACTCCTCCAATCACCCAGCCAGTTCCATGTCCTTATCTAATCACTGCACCAAAACACAATCACTTATAAATTCACCATGCACTCTCCTTGCAGTACTCTAATCATCCATTCAGTACCCATGTACTTATGCAATGGCCCAGGCACTAACACATGCACTGCTACAATCCCCTGAGCACAACTGATGCAGTCCAGCCATATCCTTGTCACTACCCATGCACTCCTCCAATCACCCAGCCAGTTCCATGTACTTATCCAATCAGTCTGCCAAAACCCAAGCACTTATAAATTCACCATGCACTCTCCTTGCAGTACTCTAATCATCCAGTCACTACCCATGTACTTATGCAATGGCCCAGGCACTAACACATGCACTGCTACAATCCCCTGAGCACAACTGATGCAGTCCAGCCATATCCTTGTCACTACCCATGCACTCCTCCAATCACCCAGCCAGTTCCATGTACTTATCCAATCACTCCGCCAAAACCCAAGCACTTATAAATTCACCATGCACTCTCCTTGCAGTACTCTAATCATCCAGTCACTACCCATGTACTTATGCAATTACCCAGGCACTAACACATGCACTGCTACAATCCCCTGATCACTACTGATGCAGTCCAGCCATCTCCTTGTCACTACCCATGCACTCCTCCAATCAGCCAGCCAGTTCCATGTACTTATCCAATCACTCCACCAAAACTGAATCACTTATAAAATCACCATGCACTCTCCTTGCAGTACTCTAATCATCCAGTCAGTACCCATGTACTTATGCAATGGCCCAGGCACTAACACATGCACTGCTACAATCCCCTGAGCACTACTGATGCAGTCCAGCCATCTCCTTGTCACTACCCATGCACTCCTCCAATCACCCAGCCAGTTCCATGTCCATATCCAATTACTCCGCCAAAACCCAAGCACCTATACATTCACTATGCACTATCCTTGCAGTACTCTAATCATCCAGTCAGAACCCACGTACTCATGCAAATACCCAGGCACTAACACATGCACTGCTACAATCCCCTGAGCATTACTGATACAGTCAGGCCATCTCCTTGTCACTACCCATGCACTCCTACAATCACCCAGCCAGTTCCATGTCCTTATCTAATCACTGCACCAAAACACAATCACTTATAAATTCACCATGCACTCTCCTTGCAGTACTCTAATCATCCAGTCAGTACCCATGTACTTATGCAATGGCCCAGGCACTAACATATGCACTGCTACAATCCCCTGAGCACTACTGATGCAGTCCAGCCATCTCCGTGTCACTACCCATGCACTCCTCCAATCACCCAGCCAGTTCCATGTCCTTATCTAATCACTGTGCCAAAACACAAGCACTTATAAATTCACCATGCACTCTCCTTGCAGTACTCTAATCATCCAGTCACAACCCATGTACTCATACAATGACCCAGGAACTAACACATGCACTGCTACAATCCCCTGAGCATTACTGATGCAGTCCTGCCATCTCCTTCTCACTACCCATGCACTCCTCCAATCACCCAGCCAGTTACATGTCCTTATCTAATCACTGCGCCAAAACACAAGCACTTATAAATTCACCATGCACTCTCCTTGCAGTACTCTAATCATCCAGTCACTACCCATGTACTCATGCAATGACCCAGGAACTAACACATGCACTGCTACAATCCCCTGAGCACTACTGATGCAGTCCAGCCATCTCCTTGTCACTACCCATGCACTCCTCCAATCACCCAGCCAGTTCCATGTCCTAATCTAATCACTGCGCCAAAACACAAGCACTTATAAATTCACCATGCACTCTCCTTGCAGTACTCTAATCATCCAGTCGGTACCCATGTACTCATGCAATGACCCAGGCACTAACACATGCACTGCTACAATCCCCTGAGCACTACTGATGCAGTCCAGCCATCTCCTTGTCACTACCCATGCACTCCTCCAATCACCCAGACAGTTCCATGTCCTTATCTAATCACTGCGCCAAAACACAAGCACTTATAAATTCACCATGCACTCTCCTTGCAGTACTGTAATCATCCAGTCACTACCCATGTACTCATGCAATTACCCAGGCACTAACACATGCACTGCTACAATCCCCTGAGCACTACTGATGCAGTCCAGCCATCTCCTTGTCACTACCCATGCACTCCTCCAATCACCCAGCCAGTTCCATGTCCTTATCTAATCACTGCACCAAAACACAATCACTTATAAATTCACCATGCACTCTCCTTGCAGTACTCTAATCATCCATTCAGTACCCATGTACTTATGCAATGGCCCAGGCACTAACACATGCACTGCTACAATCCCCTGAGCACAACTGATGCAGTCCAGCCATATCCTTGTCACTACCCATGCACTCCTCCAATCACCCAGCCAGTTCCATGTACTTATCCAATCAGTCTGCCAAAACCCAAGCACTTATAAATTCACCATGCACTCTCCTTGCAGTACTCTAATCATCCAGTCACTACCCATGTACTTATGCAATGGCCCAGGCACTAACACATGCACTGCTACAATCCCCTGAGCACAACTGATGCAGTCCAGCCATATCCTTGTCACTACCCATGCACTCCTCCAATCACCCAGCCAGTTCCATGTACTTATCCAATCACTCCGCCAAAACCCAAGCACTTATAAATTCACCATGCACTCTCCTTGCAGGACTCTAATCATCCAGTCACTACCCATGTACTTATGCAATTACCCAGGCACTAACACATGCACTGCTACAATCCCCTGATCACTACTGATGCAGTCCAGCCATCTCCTTGTCACTACCCATGCACTCCTCCAATCACCCAGCCAGTTCCATGTACTTATCCAATCACTCCACCAAAACCCAAGCACTTATAAATTCACCATGCACTCTCCTTGCAGTACTCTAATCATCCAGTCACTACCCATGTACATATGCAATGACCTAGACACTAATACATGCACTGCTGCAATCCCCTGAGCACTAATGATGCAGTCCAGCCATCTCCTTGTCACTACCCATGCACTCCTCCAATCATCCAGCCAGTTCCATGTACTTATCCAATCACTCCGCCAAAACCCAAGCACTTATAAATTCACCATGCACTCTCCTTGCAGTACTCTAATCATCCAGTCACTACCCATGTACTTATGCAATGACCCAGGCACTAACACATGCACTGCTACAATTCCCTGAGCACTACTGAAGCAGTCCAGCCATCGCATTGTCACTACCCATGCACTCCTCCAATCACCCAGCTAGTTCCATGTCCTTATCCAATCACTGCGCCAAAACACAAGCACTTATAAATTCACCATGCACTCTCCTTGCAGTACTCTAATAATCCAGTCACTACCCATGTACTCATGCAATGACCCAGGCACTAACTCATGGCAAATACAGAGGAGGTCATGCTAATCACAGGGGTACCCCAATGCATAGTGTTCCCTAGTGTATGTAGGTGTTTTCACTGTATTCTAAGTGTCTTTTAGCATAGCACTGGCTCTAGGCCTGGTTAGTCAGAGTCAGCTACCACCAGTACCTGTCAGCAAAAAGTTGGGGCACAGGAGGACTTTCTGCTCCTCTGTTGGTTCTTTCTGCACATCTCTTGCTTCTTCCTGCACTTTTCTTCATCTTTCTGGACTTCTGTTGCCTCTTTCTGCATTTGTCTTGCTTCTTTCAGCACTTTTATTCCTCTTTCTTTACATGTCCTACCTTTGTAGGCATAGTTAGAAATTAGCATTTAAAAAACCTTTGAAATTCACCTAAAAAACCATAGGTTTCAAGGACGTTGTAGTTAGAAATTAACATTTAAAAATCCTTAGAAATTCACTGAAAAAACCACAGGTTTCAGGGACGTTATATTTAGTTGGACATTTCACTCGTACAAAGCCAGAGAATTTCGGCCGTTATAGTTAGTTCAGCTAATTATAACTCGCACCCCCGCAATGCACTGCTGATGACGTCACATATTACATCATTCATGACATGGTCAGTGACATCACTGATGACATCATCCACATGATAATCTGATGTACCTCCTCATACCCTAATATAACCTTTGATACACCCACTCTAAAATACAGACTACCATTTTTGAAACCATAGACACACCAATACCAGTTAGTACATACCCACTCACTAATTCCTAGGTCTACACACATATCCACTCATTCACCCAGACAGTCACTCATACATGCAGTCAACCATCAATACGGCATTATCATATGCACACACATATCTATAAAGACACTCACACACCGCCACTCATCCATAGAGTGACTCACACACCTAGTCAGTCATGCAAAGAATCAATCACACACTCATTTACTCACCTATACAGTTATACACACACCACCTCACTTATTCAAACATATACTAACACATACTTACACTCTTATACAATAACTAATACAAGCACACACTGATCCATAAAGCCACTCTCACAATCACTCACTCTCACATATAGTCATTTATACACTCCAACACTCACATATACTGCCTTTCAAATATGCAGTTACTCACACATGTACCACTGAGGCATCCATTCACTCACCAACTCACCCATACACACACTCACCCACCCATACAGCCCTTCACAGATGCACTCTTGAACCCATACACCCAGTGAATCATCCACTCACACATCTATGCACAGAGTTGCACCCCCCCACCCACCCACACAGATACTCAGGCACCCATACAGATACTCAGACAACCAGTCAATAACCCATATAGATCCTCATTTAGCTACTCACCAACCCATGCAACCGCTTCATACCAACTGACAAACTAAACTGTCTGAATGTCTGTATCAGTCACTAACCCATGCATTCAGTAAGACACATTTAATCACTCACTTATACAGTCAGTCACGCACCTACTAAATCATTCATCCAGACACTTATACACCCACTCATTCTTCAATAAACCTTGGCATATATATAAAACATATTTAAACTTTATAGAAACACACAGTCACTGGATGATGTCATCAGTGATGTCATCAGTGATGTCATTTGAGATGTCATCAGTGATGTCATCAGTGATGTCACTGACCATGTCATGAATGATGCAATATGTGACGTCATCAGCAGTGCATTGCGGGGGTTCGAGTTATAGTTAGCTGAACTAACTATAACGGCCGAATTTCTCTTGTTTTGTACGAGTGAAATGTCCAACTAACTATAACGTCCCTGAAACCTGTGGTTTTTTTCAGTGAATTTCTAAGTTTTTTAAATGCTAATTTCTAACTATAATGTCCCTGAAACCTATGGTTTTTTCAGTGAATTTCAAAGGTTTTTTAAATGCTCATTTCTAACTATAACATCTCTGAAACCTATGTTTTTTTCAGTGAATATATATATATATATATATATATATATATATATGTATTTCAAAGATGCCCTCTAGTTTCGAAATGCACTTCGATAACAGACTAACTCGAAAAGTTCATTCAGTTGCAAAACACCAGCGTTGAACATTCAAAATTTAATCAACTTTCTCCTCCTTACGCGTTTCGGGCTTCATTGCCCTTGCTCACAGGAATGACGAACAGCGGAGCAAACAGCCTTTCAGTTCTGTGAGCAAGGGCAATGAAGCCCGAAACGCGTAAGGAGGAGAAAGTTGATTACATTTTGAATGTTCAACGCTGGTGTTTTGCAACTGAAAGAACTTTTCGAGTTCGTCTGTTATCGAGTGCATTTCCGAAACTAGAGGGCATCTTTGAAATACATATATATATATATATATATATATATATATATATTATCTACTGGCGGTCGCCCATAGATAGTTATAGTTAGGACCTATTTTCCATAGGAAATCCGCGACATTCTATTTGAAATAACTCTTGCGTCGGTTGACGAATCTTCGCGAAATTTTCAAACTTTATGGCCCGCTCCGGTCCGCTCCTACCCTGAAAGTCTCAGGGTGATTCGTCAAGCGGGGGCCGAGGAAAAAGGGGGTCCCAAAACGTGTTTTCCCCATTCATTTTCCCATAGGAAACTTTAGACACGGCTACAGCCCGAACTGCTGAACGGAATTACACCAAATTTGGCAAAGAGGTAGTTCTTGGTTCAGAAAGAACCCTTTTTGTTAAATGGTGTAAATCCGTTCAGTAGTTGCGGAGAAATTAAAAAAATAAGAGTCAAAAAATCAATTTCCCATAGGAAACTTTATGCAAGGCTACAACCCGAACTGCTGAACGGAATTACACCAAATTTGGCAAAGAGGTAGTTCTTGGTTCAAAAAGAACCCTTTTGTTAAATGGTGTAAATCCATTCAGTAGTTGCTGAGAAAATCAAAAGTAAAAACACATATATATCTGGGCGGAGCCTAACCACACATGTCATCGTGAGATCTGATTTGCTGTCAGCTCTTCATCCTGGAATTGCTGGCAGCCATCTTGGGACCAATATAAATGATAGTACCCCATTGAAATGCATTGTAGTGAATCGAAGATTTTGAGGGTTACCAAAAGGAGAACTATAAAGGGTGATAACAGACTTTAGTTACATTAGAATTCATTTGTTGATGGTACCATACTAATTTCAGGAATTGTGGTGTGTTCTAAGGTGATTTTACCCTGTGAAAAACCTTCTGCTGGGATATCATGAATCATGTTTGAGAGAAAACTATTTTCACATGCTTGTCCCATACAGTTTTGGAAGGTGCTCCAGAAGCTAAAATGAGAGCATATTTTCTGTAAATTCACATTATCTTTCTCAGTCATGTGAGAATGAACTCTGACATTCTCAGTAAAACATGTACATCCAACAAGGGTAGAGACTGTCAGTTGATTCCTTTGTGTTCTACTGCAGCTTCCCAGAGTGTTCTAAAGAACAACTAGAGTGCTAACAGCCTTACTTATGACAAAAGTATGGCACACCTGAAGCCATCTTGATTGGAATAAACTGGTAACACTTAAAACATTTAATTTAAAAAGGAACAAAATGATGGGGTTCATCTTGTCATAGAAATTATGGTTAGTGCTCTGGAAAGAAAAATTAGGACATGTTTCAAGTGTGATCTCAAATATCTTCCTGTTATATTTCAACAGGAGCAGCCTGTCAGTTGATGCCTTTGTGTTCTACTGCAGCTTCCCAGAGTATTCTAAAGAACAACTAGAGCTCTAACAGTCTTACTTATGACAAAAGTATGGCACACCTGAAGCCATCTTGATTGGAATAAACTGGTAACACTTAAAACATTTAATTTAAAAAGGAACAAAATGAGGGGGTTCATTTTGCCATAGAAATTATGGTTAGTGCTGTAGAAAGAAAAATTACGACATGTTTTAAGTGAGATCTCAAATATCTTCCTGTTATATTTCAACAGGAGCAGCCTGTCAGTTGATGCCTTTGTGTTCTACTGCAGCTTCCCAGAGTGTTCTAAAGAACAACTAGAGTGCTAACAGCCTTACTTATGACAAAAGTATGGCACACCTGAAGCCATCTTGATTGGAATAAACTGGTAACACTTAAAACATTTAATTTAAAAAGGAACAAAATGAGGGGGTTCATTTTGCCATAGAAATTATGGTTAGTGCTGCAAAAAGAAAATGTAGTGCATGTTTTAAGTGAGATCTCAAATCGTCTTCTATTTCATTAGAAAATTCTGACATGCAGACTGAAACAATCACTTTCAATACCAGCAGTAGACTTCCAGTTAACTCCTTGGTGAGCAGTAGCTTTACTACAGTGATCTAATGAACAACTAGAGTAATAACATTCTGAATTTATGGCAAATGTGTGACACATCTGAATGCCTTCTTGATGGAATCAAAGTAAAAAACTGAAAGCATTTCCTACTGAGGAGACTGCAGTAAATGAGGAAATTAGGAAACTTCATAACAAAGAAGTCTTCCAAGATGGCCACCAGTGAAAAAAGAGCCCAAATGTAGCACAAATATTACCCAGATGTAGCCCACATATTGCCCAATGACAAAAGTGTGCAAAACACTTTTTATTTTTAATTTTTTTGCAGTTTTATGTAGTGCAGACTGGTCAGGTATTGGAGCGTTGCATCTTAAAACATGACCCCCTACACTACAAAAACACCACTGCACTACCCTAAACCCTAAAACACTACCCCAGCACGACCCCCTACACTACACAAGCACCACTGCACTATCCTAAACCCTAAAACACTACCCCCAGCATGACCCCCTACACTACACAAACACCACTGCACTACCCTAAACCCTAAAACACTACCCCAACACCACTGCACTAACCTAAATCCTAAAACACTACCCCCAGCATGACCCCCTACACTACCCAAACACCACTGCACTACCCTAAAACATGACCCCCTACACTACACAAACACCACTGCACTACCCTAAACCCTAAAACGCTACCCCCGCACGACCCCTACACTACACAAGCACCACTGCACTACCCTAAACCCTAAAACACTACCCCCAGCACGACCCCTACACTGCCCGAACACCACTGCACTGCCCTAAACCCTGAAACACATACCCTAGCATGACCCCCTACACTGCCCGAACACTACTGCACTGCCCTAAACCCTGAAACACCACCCCTTCACGACCCCCTACACTGCCCGAACACCACTGCACTGCCCTAAACCCTGAAACACCACCCCCAGCATGACCCCTACACTGCCCGAACACCACTGCACTGCCCTAAACCCTGAAACACTACCCCCAGCAAGACCCCCTACACTGCCCGAACACCACTGCACTGCCCTAAACCCTGAAACATCACCCCCAGCAAGACCCCCTACACTGCCCGAACACCACTGCCCTAAACCCTGAAACACCACCCCCAGCACGACCCCCTACACTGCCCGAACACCACTGCACTGCCCTAAACCCTGAAACACCACCCCCAGCACGACCCCCTACACTGCCCAAACACCACTGCACTGCCCTAAACCCTGAAACACCACCCCCTGCACGACCCCCTACACTGCCCGAACACTACTGCACTGCCCTAAACCCTGAAACACCATCCCCAGCACGATCCCCTACACTGCACGAACACCACTGCACTGCCCTAAACACTGAAACACTACCCCCAGCAAGACCCCCTACACTGCCCGAACACCACTGCACTGCCCTAAACCCTGAAACATCACCCCCAGCAAGACCCCCTACACTGCCCGAACACCACTGCCCTAAACCCTGAAACACCACCCCCAGCAAGACCCCCTACACTGCCCGAACACCACTGCACTGCCCTAAACCCTGAAACACCAGCCCCAGCACGACCCCTACACTGCCCGAACACCACTGCACTGCCCTAAACCCTGAAACACCACCCCCTGCACGACCCCCTACACTACCCGAACACAACTGCACTGCCCTAAACCCTGAAAGACCACCCCCAGCACGACCCCCTACACTGCCCGAACACCACTGCACTGCCCTAAACCCTGAAACACCACCCCCTGCACGATCCCCTACACTGCCCGAACACTACTGCACTGTCCTAAACCCTGAAACACCACCCCCAGCATGACCCCCTACACTGCATGAACACCACTGCACTGCCCTAAACCCCGAAACACTACCCCCAGCAAGACCCCCTACACTGCCCGAACACCACTGCCCTAAACCCTGAAACAGCACCCCCAGCAATACCCCCTATACTGCCCGTACACCACTGCACTGCCCTAAAGCCTGAAACACCACCCCCAGCATGACCCCCTACACTGCCCGAACACCACTGCACTGCCCTAAACCCTAAAACACCACCCCCAGCACGACCCCCTACACGGCCCGAACACCACTGCACTGCCCTAAAGCATGAAACACCAGCCCCAGCACGACCCCCTACACTGCCCGAACACCACTGCACTGCCCTAAACCCTGAAACACCACCCCCAGCACGACCCCCTACACTGCCCGAACACCACTGCACTGCCCTAAACCCTGAAACACCAGCCCCAGCACGACCCCGTACACTGCCCGAACACCACTGCACTGCCCTAAACCCTGAAACACCAGCCCCAGCACGACCGCCTACACTGCCCGAAAACCACTGCACTGCCCTAAACCCTGAAACACCAGCCCCAGCACGACCCCCTACACTGCCCGAACACCACTGCACTACCCTAAACCCTCAAACACCAGCCCCAGCACGACCCCCTACACTGCCCGAACACCACTGCACTGCTCTAAACCCTGAAACACCAGCCCCTGCACGATCCCCTACACTGCCCGAACACTACTGCACTGTCCTAAACCCTGAAACACCACCCCCAGCACGACCGCCTACACTGCCCGAACACCACTGCACTAAAGCCTGAAACACCACCCCCAGCAAGACCACCTACACTGGCCGAACACCACTGCACTGCCCTAAACCCTGAAACACCACCCCCTGCACAACCCCCTACACTGCCCAAACACCACTGCACTGCCATAAACCCTGAAACACCACCCCCTGCACGACCCCCTACGCTGCCCGAACACCACTGCACTGCCCTAAACCCTGAAACACCACCCCTCAGCACGACACCCTACACTGCCCGAACACCACTGCACTGCCCTAAACCCTGAAACACCACCCCCAGCACGACCCCTACACTGCCAGAACACCACTGCACTGCCCTAAACCCTGAAACACCACCCCTGCACGACCTCCTACACTGCTGGAACACCACTGCACTGCCCTAAACCCTGAAACACCACCCCCAGCACGACCCCCTACACTGCCCGAACACCACTGCACTGCCCTAAACCCTGAAACATCAACCCCAGCAAGACCCCCTACACTGCCTGAACACCACTGCCCAAAACCCTGAAACACCACCCCCTACACTGCACGAACACCACTGCACTGCCCTAAACCCTGAAACACCACCTCCAACAAAACCCCCTACATTGCCTGAACACCATTGCTCTGCCCTAAATCCTGAAACACTAGCCCCAGCACGACCCCCTACACTGCCCAAACTCCACTGCACTGCCCTAAACCCTGAAACCACCCCCAGCACGACCCCCTACACTGCCCGAACACCACTGCACTGCCCTAAACCCTGAAACACCAGCCCCAGCAAGACCCCCTACACTGCCCGAACACCACTGCCCTAGACTCTGAAACACCAGCCCCAGCAAGACCCCCTACACTGCCCGAACACCACTGCACTGCCCTAAACCCTGAAACACCAGCCCCAGCATGACCCCCTACACTGCTCGAACACCACTGCACTGCCCTAAACCCTGAAACACCAGCCCCAGCAAGACCCCCTACACTGCCCGAACACCACTGCACTGCCCTAAACCCTGAAACACCAGCCCCAGCATGACCCCCTACACTGCCCGAACACCACTGCACTGCCCTAAACCCTGAAACACCAGCCCCAGCACTACCACCTACACTGCCCGAACACCACTGTACTGCCCTAAACCCTGAAACACCAGCCCCAGCACAACCCCCTACACTGCCGGAACACCACTGCACTGCCCTAAACCCTGAAACACCAGCCCCAGCACGACCCCCTACACTGCCTGAACACCACTGTACTGCCCTAAACCCTGAAACACCAGCCACAGCACGACCCCCTATACTGCCCGAACACCACTGCACTGCCCTAAACCCTGAAACACCACCCCCTGCATGACCCCTTACACTGCCCGAACACCACTGCACTGCCCTAAACCCTGAAACACCACCCCTGCAGCACCCCCTACACTGCCCGAACACCACTGCACTGCCCTAAACCCTGAAACACCACCCCCTACACTGCCCGAACACCACTGCACTGCCCTAAACCCTGAAACACCACCCCCAGCACGACCCCCTTTACTGCTCGAACACCACTGCACTGCCCCAAACCCTGAAACACCACCCCCAGCATGACCCCCTACACTGCCCGAACACCACTGCCCTAAACCCTGAAACACCACCCCTGCACGACCCCTACACTGCCCGAACACCACTGCACTGCCCTAAACCCTGAAACACCACCCCCTACACTGCCCGAACACCACTGCACTGCCCTAAACCCTGAAACACCACCCCCAGCACGACCCCCTACACTACCCGAACACCACTGCACTACCCTAAACCCTAAAATACTACCCCCAGCACAACCCCCTACACTACCCGAACACCACTGCACTGCCCTAAACCCTAAAACACTCCCCCCAGCACGACCCCCTACACTACCCGAACACCACTGCACTGCCCTAAACCCTAAAACACTCCCCCCAGCACGACCCCCTACACTACCCGAACACCACTGCACTGCCCTAAACGCTAAAACACTCCCCCCAGCACGACCCCCTACACTACCCAAACACCACTGCACTGCCCTAAACCCTAAAACACTACCCCCGCATGACCCCCTACACTACCCAAACACCAATGCACTACCCTAATCCCTAAAACACTACCCCCCGCATGACCCCCTACACTACCCTAAACCCTAAAACACTACCCCCGCACGACTCCCTACACTACCCAAAGACCACTGCACTACCCTAAACCCTAAAACACGACCTCCTACACTACACAAACACCACTGCACTACCCTAAACCCTAAAACACTACCCCCTACACTACACAAACACTACTGTACTACCCTAAACAACTACCCCCAGCACGAACCACTACACTACCCAAACACCACTGCACTACCCTAAACCCTAAAAACTACCCCCAGCAGTACCCCTACACTACCCAAACACCACTGCACTACCCTAAATCACTACCCCCAGCACGACCCCCTACACTACCCAAACACCACTGCACTACCCTAAACCCTAAAACACTCCCCCAGCACGACCCCCTACACTACCCAAACACCACTGCACTACCCGAAACCCTAAAACACTCCCCCAGCAGTACCCCTACACTACCCAAACACCACTGCACTACCCTAAATCACTACCCCCAGCACGACCCCCTACACTACCCAAACACCACTGCACTACCCTAAACCCTAAAACACTCCCCCAGCACGACCCCCTACACTACCCAAACACCACTGCACTACCCTAAACCCTAAAACACTCCCCCAGCACGACTCCCTACACTACCCAAACACCACTGCACTACCCTAAACCCTAAATCTACCCCCAGCATGACCCCCTACACTACACAAACACCACTGCACTACCCTAAACCCTAAAACACTACCCCCAGCACCGACCCTCTTCACTACCTAAACACAACTGCACAATTTGTTACAGGCGTTGCAACGCAGGCCTGTGGTGCTTACTGGAAGTACCTAGTGGGCTAGTTGGGCCCCAGGGACCCTCAGGATTCAAGGTGACCTAATCCCCCAACTTAAAACGCACCACAGGGCGCGTTTGCACAGTGGTGAAGGGAGGGGCGGGGCCTCAGGTGACATGTGCGCAAACACGCCCTGTGGTGCGTTTTAAGTTGGGGAATTAATTCCCTTTGAATCCTGAGGGACCCTGTGGGCCAACTAGCCCACCAGGTACCTTCAGTAAGCACAACAGAGTTGCGTTGCAGAGAGGTGAAAAATGGTGCGTTGCCTCGGAATGCCTCTCTGCAACTCAGCTCTGTGGTCCTAACTGTAGGTACCTGGGGGGCTAGTTGGGCCCCAGGGACCCTCAGAATTCAAGGGACTTAATCCCGCAACTTAAAACGCGCCACGGGGTGCGTTTGCACACATGTCACCTCAGGCCCCCTCCCTTCACCACTGTGCAAACGCACCCCGTAGCTGCGTTTTAAGAGGTAGTTTTAATCCCCTGCCCTATTATGTACTAGGGACTTGCAGAGGAGGTCATGCTAATCACAGGGGTACCCCAACGCATAGTGTTCCCTAGTGTATGTAGGTGTTTTCACTGTATTCTAAGTGTCTTTTAGCATAGCACTGGCTCTGGTTAGTCAGAGTCAGTACCACCAGTACCCGTCTGAAAAAGTTGTGGGCACAGGATGATTTTGCAACAAGGCCTCTTTCTGCTCCTCTGTTGGTTCTTTCTGCACATCTTTTGCTTCTTTCTGTGCGTTTTTTCTTCTTTCTTCACATGTCCTACCTCTGTAGGCATAGTTAGAAACTAGCATTTAAAAAACCTTTGAAATTCACTTAAAAAATCATAGGTTTCAGGCACGTTATAGTTAGAAATTAGCATTTAAAAAACCTTTGAAATTCACTGAAAAAACCATAGGTTTCAGGAACGTTATAGTTAGAAATTAGCATTTAAAAAACCTTTGAAATTCACTGAAAAAACCATAGGTTTTAGGGACAGTTATAGTTAGTTGGACATTTCACTCGTACAAAACCATAGAAATTCCCCGTTATAGTTAGTTCAGCTAACTATAACTCGCGCCCCCGCAATGCACTGCTGATGACGTCACATATTACATCACTCATGACATGGTCAGTGACATCACTCATGACATCACTGATGACATCTCAAATGACATCACTGATGACATCATCCATGTGATAATTTCATGCATCTTCTCACACCCTAATATAACTTTTGATACACCCACTCTAAATTACAGACTGCCATTCTCAAAACCATAGACACTCCAACACCAAAAACTACATACCCACTCACTGATTCTTAGGTCTACACACACATCCACTCACTCACCCGTACAGTCACTCATACTTAGTCACTCAGTACCGGACTATCATATGCACTCATACACCTATATAAACACTCACACACCGCCACTCATCCATAGAGGTACTCACACACCTAGTCAGTCATGCAAAAAACTTAATCACACACCCATTTACTCACCTATACAGTTATACACACACCAGCTCACTTACTCATACAAATACTAGCACATTCTTACGCTCTTATACAATCACTGATACAAGTACACACTCATCCATACTGCCACTCTCACAATCACACACTCTCACTTATAGCCATTTATATACTCCAACACACATATATACTGCCTTTCACATATGTAGTTACTCACACATGTACCACTGAGATATACATTCAATCACTAACACACCCATACACACACTCACCCACCCATACAGTCCATCACAGATACACTCTTGAAACCATGCACCCAGTGAATCACCAACTCACACATCTATGCACAGAGTCACACACACCCCAC
This sequence comes from Calotriton arnoldi, assembly GCA_963921515.1. NCBI lineage: Eukaryota > Metazoa > Chordata > Amphibia > Caudata > Salamandridae > Calotriton > Calotriton arnoldi. The sequence continues at coordinate 133,297 of CAWUFW010020299.1, read as the reverse complement.
CCACACAAACACTCAGGCACCCATACAGATACTCAGACAATCAATAAATAACCCATGTAGACACTCATGTAGCTATTCAGAAAGCCATGCAGCCGCTTACAAACCAACAGACAGACGGATACAGACATTCACACAGTTTAGTCACTAACCCATGCATTCAGTAAGATACATTTAATCACTCACTTGTAGAGTCAGTCACTCACGTACTAAATAATCCATTCAGACACTTATACACCCACTCATTCTTCAATACGCCTTTCCCTATATATTTAAACTTTACAGAAACACACAGTCACTGGATGATGTCATCAGTGATGTCATCAGTGATGTCATTTGAGATGTCATCAGTGATGTCATCAGTGATGTCACTGACCATGTCATGAGTGATGTAATATGTGACGTCATCAGCAGTGCATTGCGGGCGCGAGTTATAGTTAGCTGAACTAACTATAACGGGGGAATTTCTATGGTTTTGTACGAGTGAAATGTCCAACTAACTATAACTGTCCCTAAAACCTATGTTTTTTTCAGTGAATATATATATATATAGAGATTTAGATATATTATACATTACATAAACTTAGCAGTGGTATAATGATCCCCAAAAAGTATTACATATAAAAATGAAAACAAATGCTATAAGAAATCACTCACCTAGCGCCACCACTATGATGCTGAGCAGGTCAAACAAGTCTTGCTCTCAGTTGAGGATGTCAGCCCATTGGTGCGTCACTTGCTGCTGAATATGGCTGCCCCAGTGTGGCGGAGCATTGACCCTTGCACTCCCCCTCCAAAATAAAGCTAGTGCACCTATCTCTGCATCAGAAAAAACATGGTAGGGTTTCACCTCATTGTGCCTCCATCACCCACAGGGTGTGTTGAACTCCCCAGCAGCTCTGCATGCCTACGCATAGCTGGGTTAGTTGGGATAAGTACAAACACATTTTTTTAAAAAAGGCAAAACTGTGGAAAAGGCAAAACTGGGGAACAAAGGTGCAAAATAAACACAAAGGGGAGGGAGAAAGTAATAGAAAGGTGAAAATCTAGCAGAATTGGGTGACAGATGGAGCAGAATGGGGTAAGTTAGGTTGGATGGAGCCTAGCAAGCAGGAAACACCATGGGATGGCTAGGCAGCAGCAGGGTTGAATAAAGAAAATGTCTGCATTGTTACCCACTGCAAGGTGCTATTTACATTGCTTTTCAGCCCAAAAAGTTTAATCAGCCTATTTTTTCTGATGCAACATGTGCAAGATGCATCTTTTGTAATTCTCAGAATCTTCCATCATTTTTCAGTAATTCATTGTAATTCCGCTACACAGAATTACGTGAGTTTCGCCAACCCCTAATATCTACTGGTTTCTCCAAAGCATGAGTGAATTCAGGAAAGACAGTTGCTTTGTTAATGTTCTCCTGGAACTAAGTTTCTCTGTCATGGGGGTGCAACTAAAGTTCCAATTGTTACCTTCAGCTCTATTGATTTTTTTGCAATCTGTCTTCTCTTAGTTTAAGACTAGTTGACATTCTTAGTCCTATCAAGTCTCTCTTGTAAGATTTAGTATCCTGTATATTGTTTCCTGTTCTGTACTAATTTCCTAATAGATCCTATACAATTGCCATAGTCTATGATGTTAAACCAGACATTGGAAAATTAATTTGTCTTAGAGAATTATCAGGCAGACACAATTCAGGTTTTCCATGGTAAGAATCCTCATGTACTGAACCAAGGTAATTTTTGTGTTCTTTGATAGTGATAAATAAGCCTGTTAGCTCAGTAAAAGGAAACCATTTCAAGCTAACCCCTTAGTCCATGGCAGAGGATTGCAGCTGTTATACTCTTGATGATCTAGTAACAAACACGTTTAGACAGCTTTATCTCCAACGAAAGCATTTTAGGAATTAGATCTATGGGTAAACACAGGCTTATTGAATGTTCTTGTATTCTAATATCTCCTCCCCTTCAATAGGTGGTCTTGTGGATCTTATGTCACATGGAAACACTATTGTTAGACCGAAGGTCAGGCTTTCTCTCTCTCTCTGTTATTCCCCATTCTCCTTCACCTTACTCAAAACCTTCTTAGATCCTTATTATGAGTTTTGCATTGGACAGTGCAACATGCCATCCGCTGTAGGACCGCCAAGCCATTGTGTGACTGCCCGCCAGATCAGGAGTTAATTTAGCCTACCATGCAGACCGCTATTCTCATAGCGCCACCTGCACCTTCCTGCATGGTATAGCATGTAGGAACTGGGGGTGCAAATCGAGGGGGCACTGCATGTGCCCCTCCATATGCACCCCCCAGGCCCAGAGGCACAAGGAATCCCTGTTAGGGCCCTACTTTGTTGCCTCTCTACCACCCTTTTGATGGTGGGCCCCTGCCTTGAAAAGAGTGGAGGACAGCCTACTTAAAATATGCTCAACGGTGCTGCAACAGCATCAGCAGCATATTTCTGTCTGTGACTGCTGGGCTACTGCATGGTTGATTCCCGACAGCTGTAGTGGTCTTGTGGCAGTTCAACGGCCACACTCATACGGCGGCACATGGTGCCACCACGGGTCTGGACATCCTATAAACCACCAAATACGGCCCCTAGTCACCATTTTCGAGTGATAATGCTTGACAAATAAAAAAGAGGATATGTTGTGTCGTATCCACAACTTTTTTACAATAAGTTCCTATTTGATGACAACATCTGAGGTCAGAGATCTTCTATTATTAAACATGCATGTGAGTACTTCCAATGAGAGTAGATTTACTATATTTCAGGTATTTTAGGAATATTCATTGAAAAATTTGTGAATATTATCTTTGTTACAAAAACACACAGAAGTATATTTTTACATGTGAATGTGTGTAACTCAAGCACTAATACCCTAACCAAATTGTCCAAGAAGACTCCCACAAACTTCCCAGCACTCACCTGAAAACAGAATTCATTGCCCTTGTTTTATACTTCTTTGGGGTATGTGATAGCCCATAAACATTGCTTGCAAGCTTGCAGGGTATTCCAGCTGTGTAATGTCCACACCCTATTACTCACACTAAAATATTTGTCAAAAAATTCAATTTATGAGTGCATACACATTTTTCTGAATTAAAAAAATGACTTTGCACTCACACATAAGTCCACAGTGTGGACTTGGAACCACTTGAAGTGGTTCTCCTCTTTTCTGAAGGACAGATACCAAGAAGTCTGGCTGCCCCCGTTTGCAGCCAGTATCCCGCCCTTGAACGTTGGCGTGCCACAGGGACCTATCTTGAGCCCAGTACTTTTTAATATGTAAATGGCTCCCCTGGCTACCCTAGCAGAAGAGTGCGGGGCTATGATTATATCATATGCCGACGACACCCAGTTGCTCTTCACCTGTAAGAAGGGGGAGGAGTTCAATGGGGAGAAGAAAAATAAATGCCTGAAAGAAATCTTTGCCTGGTTCCGACACAATAATCTTAAATGTAATCCCGAAAAATCCGAAATTATCTTTTTCGGTACCCCTCCACTGGACGCCTGGAAACAATGGTGGCCTACTGATATGTCTCCCCCCCAGTCAGCAGTTAAGACTGTAAAAAATCTGGGAATGAAAATGGACGACGCCTTATCGATGAAATCTCAAGTACAGGCAGTGGCGGGCACGTGCTTTGGTCTCCTGAAAATGCCCCGCAGGTTTCTCTTCCTTATGCCGACCTCTCACAGAAATACGGTCGTTCAGGCCCTCATTACCTCCAGACTGGACTATGCTAACGTCCTGTATCTGGACCTTCCAGAGTTCTTACTGAACAGACTTCAGGTCGTGCAGAACGCGGCGGCCAGGGCAGTCTTGGGGCTCAGACCAAGAGACCGGATCTCTCACCATCTGAAGACTCTGCATTGGCTGCCTGTCCGTTGCAGAATACTTTTCAAAGCATTGGTCCTGGCCTTCAAAGCTCTACACGGCATGGGGGCACATTATATTCGCAGAAGAGTTTCGTATTACGTGCCTGGCAGAGCTCTGAGGTCAGCACACCAACACCTAATTATCACTCCAAAATGTCTCAGAAGTCGCCGCGGTGGACGGTCTTTTCAAGTGCAAGTGGCTAGACACTGGAACAAACTGCCTTTTTCGCTCAGGCAGGCCACGAACATATTGGCATTCAGGAAAAAACTAAAAACCTGGCTGTTCCAGCAAATAGTTTAAAGTCCGTTCTCCCCAGTACTGATGTGCTCCTCTGTCAGTCTTTCTGTTTTTTTCAATCTCAGCGCCGGGACACTCTGTTGAGTAGGTGCGCGCTCTACAAATCCACTCATAACATAACATAACATAAGGCGATTGCACATGGAAGTGCAAAGTAAATATACAAATTCCATTGTGAAATCAGGCTTTTGATTTTAACTTAATTGTGGTACTGGATTTTTAAAGCTCACTGTCACCTACTACAGCAAGACTTCACTGCTTGAGTACCCAAGATGTTGTAATCTAACTACTGATTGCCAGAGGAGCTAGAGAAATAAAGAATACAGGACATATGCAACACATAAATATGATTATTTAGCTCACTAGCTGGGTACCGCTTCACGAAGTTGAATGAATACATTTTTTTGGTTGGCTCGCTTTGCTGGCTGTGTTCTGATTGTTGTCGCCCGATGAATATTCTCCTTAGATTGGATATTCTTCATACAAGAGGAGCAGCAGAGGAGTAAACAACCTGTCCTATATGTGCTTGCAGTGGTGGTTGGCTAAAAAGGCCATAACAGCATAGAAATGTTGCTTTGGAGCAACTGAACAATAAGAAATGTCAGTACAGCTCAGTTTCGTTGCGCGCTTTGGTCCAACAAACCACAGCAGAACAAAGCACCTCATATTACAATTTTACATATGTCTTTGCTGTGTCTGGGTGCACTTTCATTTCCATGATTGTCTTCTTTCTTTAGACAAATGTTATGTATGACCTTTGTTTTTTTCTTGCCTCCTCCTTGAATACTAGATGGCTGATTCACAAAGGCAATTAGTAGTACATGAAATAGTATTCCTGTAGCACACATTTACCTACTCTTACACACTTTTGTGAATTGACCCTAATCCATCTAAAAAGGGAATAAAATAGGAAAATTCAGGGCATATTCCTATTTAAGTAATAGAAATGAAAAAGGACGTTGACCTCTTTGCGCCTTTACTAATAGTGAGTCGCATGTAAGAGTGCCTAAATAATATGCCTGTAGTTCTACATCCCATTTTAATAAATGCTTTTGTGAATTGTCAACCTTACATGAGTCTGTTACGACTCTATATGCTTCAGCCAGAGAAGCCTACAGAGTTAATTGAAAGAGCCAAGAACTGACAATGAATAAATTAATTTTTGAAACTGTATCCTGTTGTCTCAGATGCTATAGTTTGGAATAATATCAAAGCAGTTTGTATTGTATGTGAGGCATGAGGCATGGGGGCTCAGGTCATGCAGAAATGGAATGCATCCTACTGTGGCAATCCTCTCCAAATTGAAGGGCACACCAGGAAAGATGTATTTAGCTCTAAGGGGAACTTTCTTATTGCATCCCCTTTGGAGAAAAGGAAAACAAACAGAAAGGTGTCCCTCACTCTTCTCTAAAGAGATTTGGGCTCAGCTAGATTTAAAGTGTCATGAGTCAAACAAGCCTGCCTGGAAAGCTCCTATCTCCAGGGGTTATTTCTTGTTGCATGGGCCAATACCCCGATCCCTGAAACTAGTACACACACACATTAGGTGCTGCTTACAATGATTGAATATTTATTATGTATAATCAGCATGCAAAACTTGTGTATCATAATGATGAAAATGATTCTAATCTCAGCCATCATGATATAAAATAAGATGACTATTAGAAAAGCCCAAAGCATCTTATATCCTGCATCCTTTCTATGAGTAATAATTAGTCTAACCTCTATCTAACATTGAAATTTATGTTGTCATCCTCCCAAATTAAATTATTATTGGAATTGTCAATACTTTCTCTCTCAACCTTAAGTATTATCCCAATATAACTCTAAAACACTCTTAGGCTTGCAGTTAGATTTCCGCTCTCTGGTATTCTGTCCAAGCAACCAGTAGTTGTGCCTACCTATCCCAAATTCTTAGATCCTTATATACATTTCTCACCAATGATTTTCTACTTCAAAGGGAGGGAGTTACTCAGCACTTTCTTGTATCTATCACTGTATGACAATGCTTCAGTTAGAAATAGATTTGAAAGCGTCCTTGTATATTAGCTCGATGTCCAGCCAAACAGCCTTGCAAAGTCGCTCACTAGATGAAACTTTCTATTTGGCAGAATGGAAGTTTCATCTTCATACATTTCTATTATTTTTGTTAGCATGACTAGTGTCAAATTGCTTATTATGTGGTAATCTCACTCATTCTGCTAGCTATGATAACCAATCAAAATATTAGTTTTCTAGGCCATGAGCTTCTCATATTCTCATATACACACGCTAAAGTGTTTGTGTAGTCATGTTTATCATACAATTAGGCCTGATTTGCATGTAACATGTTCATATCAGAAAAATGCCCTTCCATATGCATCTCTACATATCGAATTTCACATTTTAAGACTAAGGGTGATGTTGAGAGCCCAGTGGGTGATCCGCCAATTCCCTCAGAGTGGTGAAGACCTTGCCTCCATCCACCCGCAACCCACCTCTTGCCTTTATTTCAGTTGACTGCTGCAGTGACAAAAATGCTTCTACCAACATTGTGGTAAGACTTGCATCGGAAAAGATTGCTAAGCCTGCAGCATGATTTTTTTTTTGTTTTCCACAAACAAACTTTCAAAGTGAATTTAGTAAGTAAAGAATGAAACAACAATGGCCCTGACATGCAGGACTGCCATGGCCATATGGCATACACAGACAGGCGCAGAGATTTCCCCCTACAGATTACACCATTTCATGTTTGTAATAGCTTTGAAGCTTTAATTTGCATTGTTATTTAGGAAATTTCTGAGTGAGCAGGTGGTATGGGGGGGGTACTCACAATCCTGGACATATCTAGAAACCGGATGTTTTTGTACATGATGTCTTGTTAATGGCTTGGAAAATTCCTCAACTGAAACACTGGTGGTCTGTACTTCCATAGCTTTAAATGTGCGATACATAAGAGGTGAAAGATGTGATGTGTCGTTTTTATAGATGTAGAGAATAATTGCACATGTCGATTGCGTTTTCAAAATTTTAATGTTCATATGTTAGTTGACTGCAGTCATTTTAATAGGTTTCGTCATTTTAAAACCGCTTTTTAAAAGATATGCTATAAATCATCAGAATGATGCACTTGCACTTTTGTTAAATATGGAATTTTTAGACGTTGAACGCGCTGTGGAAACATTTTTAAAAATATGTTTGGATTAGTTGGGTCTGGTGGCTCAGTGGGCTAATGCGTCCACTGCAGGGGCCTCTGTTTGACTTCATGGTCACAGGTTCAAATCCCAGCGGGTCCACTCAGCCTTTCATCCCTCTGAGATCGATAAAATGAGTACCTATTAAAATGACTTCGCTTCAGTTAAAGGTTGATTAATGTATTTATTAGCAGCACGGCAGATGTCAACCTCACAGCTTCCAGCTCCAGATGCAACTGGGCTAGCAACTGTCACCAATGCCATACACAAACACTCCAAAGTGGAATACAATCAAATGACACCATGTCGCATGCAGGGTGGCATGCGGCCAGGTGATATGTCATCTTAAAGGGGAAGGTACATAAGGGAAAACAATGGATGTAACATATCTCCCTTAATAACAGAAAACAGAAAACAACCGCTAAACAAAATCATTAAATCTCTTAGGAACTTGTATGGTACGACTTGAATTCTTAACTCTGAGGCCCACAGAATCATCATTACTTATATCAACTCTATCGGTAATGAGTTCACCTTGTGCATCAACATTATCCTTATGAGCATGACCTAACATAGGACATTTTGCCAACCTTCTGACATTCCAGGTTTTGCCATCCTGTGTTATAGCACTATTGCTAAATATTTTTTTTATCTGGATGGCCTTGCCAAACTTGTTGGCACCCTTGTTTATAAAACCTGGTTTGAGGATTTTTACCCAATCGCCTATTTGGAACGTGTGCTCCTTGGTCCTCCATTTGTCATCATACCATTTTTTTGTTTTCATTTGTTTGAGTTCTACTCGTCTTGCCACATCACTCACACCCTCCTTTTCAGAAATGAACAAATGTGATTTTTCTCTTAACCACCATGGACATACATTGGATGCAGGATCCCTACCCTTGAGAAATTTGAACGGACTGACTTCAGTAGTGGTATGTGGTGTGATGCGGTAAATCCATAAGCGTTCTCTTAAAGCATTCACCCAACTTGAACCAAATTTAAGAGAATCCACAACAAAACTTTTGAGTACACGATTGAAACGTTCCACTTGACCATTCTCATGTGGTTCATAAAGTGATGTGAGCCTATGAACGATATTGCATTCTTTGAGAAAACTTTCCATTTCAGAAGATGTTAATTGCACTCCATTGTCCGTGATTAAGACCGATGGACACCCCTCACGGGAAAAAACTCTTTAAAAAAATTGATGACTGCACTTGTGGTAGCTTTAGCCACAAATTTTACCTCCGGCCATTTTGAATGGTAATCAACGATAACTAAAGCAAATCGTGAGGATTCTGGTAACATATGAAATGGACCTGAGATGTCAAAGGCAATCTTTTGCCACGGTTTAGTGGGCCATTTGACAACTTTCAAGGGTGGAGTGTGTGTTTTTAACATTTTTTCACTAGAAACACATTCAGCACATTCTCTAACTACTCTATCTATGAATTTATCAATACCAGGCCACCAAAAATAACTTCTGACTAAACGTTTCATGGAGGAAATACCTGGATGAGTGTTATGTGCAATCTGTAAAATGACGTCATACATACCTGCCGGGGGAATGCATTTTCCAGATTTAAAAATAAAACTACCTTCTACTTCCAGCTCTTCGGCTACATTAAAGAACGGTAAAATATCAGGTCTTACCAAATTCTTCTTAGGCCAACCTTCCAAAATGTATTTTTTTAACTCGCACCATTTATCATCATTTTGTTCACAGTCAGCTGTCACATTTTTTTTTCCTGGAACATATTCCGTAATAAAATTATATTCCTGTAATTTTGATGCTAATCTAGCAATTCTGGCAGTGGAATTCCAACCACCTCCCACAGACAAAATATTAACCAGTGGTTTGTGATCCGTTCTAAGGATGAATTTGTTCCCCCATACGTAAAGTCTATAATGCTCTATGGCCCAAACGCAAGCTAACAGTTCCCTCTCAATCACTGCGTATTTACGTTCACACTCATTTAACGTCCTGGAAGCAAACGCAACATTCCATTCTTCTTTTCCCTCTTTTTGTGATAAGACTCCTCCCAAACCATAAAGGCTAGCATCTACAGTAACAATGCATTCTTTGTTGATGCGGAACGGTTTGAGTGTGGGAGCATTGATTATATCTTTTTTTATAGCCTCAAATGAAAATTGTTGTACATCAGTCCACTCATACCTAGCACCTTGCCTCAAAAGTTTTCTTAGGGGTTCCATTTTTGTGGCGAAACCCTCTACAAACTTGCTGTAGTACTCACACATACCTGCAAACAACAAAAGTTGTTCTTTGTTGTTGGGTGATGGAGCTTTGATAATTGCCTCTACATTGGATTTCTTTGGGACCACACCGTCACCCGACAACGTGTGTCCTAATTATTCAACTGATTTTTTAAACAATTTACACTTGTGTGACTTGAGAGTTAAGCCATTTTGTTCCAATCTCTTACAAACCTCATTTAAATGAATTTCATGTTCAATGGTATTCTTTGAGAACACAAGGATGTCATCTTGGAAACATTTGACAAATGTATCCAAATCTCTGAAAATTTGGAACATAACTCTTTGGAAAACAGACGCGGCTGATGCCAGACCAAAAGGCATGCGAGTGTATTGAAAAAGACCTTGCGGAGTGATAAAAGCTGTGTACTTTTTAGATTCTTCAGCGAGTTCTACCTGGTGGTAAGCCGATCTAAGATCTAATGTGGAGAAGACTTGTGCACCATCTAAAAAGACACCACCTCGTTTATATTTGGCAAAGGATGACGATCCACTATGATGTTTGAATTTAGAGCCCTCAAGTCTATGCAGACTCTCAATTTTTGATCAGGCTTGCGTACAAGAACTATCGGAGAAACCCACTCTGATGATTCTATCGCCTCAATTATACCATCTTTGGACAACTCATCTAACATTTCTTTAAGTTCTTCTCTAATGTTTATGGGGACCCCTCTCAACTTTTGTACCACTGGTGAATGATTGTCTTTTAAGACAATTTTGTGTGAGAAATTTTTAAGTTTACCTAATTTGTCACAAAATACATTTCCATAGTTTTTGACAAGATTAGATTCCATAGCAGAATGCGGGGTACTATCCTCTACCACAGAAACGGTGTTCATCAGACTGTCATCACATAGAGATACCGGATCCTTGGAACGAGAATTAAGCATAATTCCCAACTTCCACTGATCCTGCCATCCTAAAACCTTTACCCCTTTCTGGGAAATGTATAATTTAATCTCAGCTTTCCTGTGTTTGAAACACAATTCCACATGAAAAAAACCCATGATGTCAATTTTTGTACCACAAAAGCTTTCAGCAACAATATCAGATGGTTGCAACAAATTAAAAGATATGGACTGGACTAACGTGTCTAGGTAATATTGATGAGAGATGATGGTCCATGGCGACCCTGAATCTACCATAAGTAATAAATTTATACCCAGGACTTGAAAAAAACATTTGGGTGATCTCATTTGAACATGTGCATTATTGTCTACAATAGAAACAACAAATCCTTTCTCAGGTGTAGTGTCTCTGACCGTACTGGCATCACTTCCATATAAAGAAGATACTGCACCTTGTCTCTGCATTTGTGGTCATCTATCTCTACATACATTACTGAAATGGCCTATTCTGTTACAAATGTTACATTCTCTGTTTATAGCTGGGCAACCTGGAAAGGAAGCATAATGAGATTTACTTCCACATCTGTAGCATATACCATTGTTAATGACCACCTCATTTCTTCTCTGAGTAAAACCCTGTTTGAACTTGTTAAAATTATTTCTTCTTAGAGGTTGTGGAAAGTCTTGTTTGGTATCGGGTTTATGTCCCACAGCGCATACTTCCTCATCTGTAGACTTTTTTTCAGTATTTTTTCTAACTGTTTCCATCCATAAGTCAGATTGTTCCTGAGCTTTAGCTGTGGCTATGGTTTCTGTTAAATTTGGGTCACCCATGACCCATAACTTGTCTTGGATTTTTTTACTTTTGACATGAACAATTATCTGGTCCCGTATCATTTCATCGGTCATTATCCCAAAATTACAATGAATACTGAGGGACCTTAATGCTGTCAAAAAGTCATCAAAAGATTCTTCCTCTTTTTGTGTTCTAGTATAAAATTTGAAGCGATTTAAAGCTATACTAATCGTAGGTTTAAATCTTTTTTCCATACGGGCCAAAGCTTCAGCGTACACATTTATGGAATCTCCTTCTCCTTCATTCAAGGTGGTAATTTGTGGTAGCGCTCTAAAAACCACTTGGCCCTCTGATCCTAGGCAATGTAACAAAATGCTTTTCTTTCTTTCAGCACCCATTCTTTCGCCATCTATGGCTTTCATATAAGTTAGGAACTCTTCTTTCCATCTTGACCATGGCATGGGTGGATCACCCTTTGTTTGCAGGAATTTAGCAGGAGGGTCAAATTGCATGGCAGTAAGTATTTTAGAGGCTTAGTGTTGGTAGTAAGGATGTAATGTGAATAAAACATAAACAAGAAGGAGAAAAAAAAACGACAGTTTTTTTTTTTTTTTTTTTTGCTGCTCGTAATGCCGAAAGGAGAATAAGTGCCTCAAAGTTCTAACCTGGTGTCCCTTTTACGAACAAAAGTAATTGACTGTATTAGGAAAATATATTAGCAAGCTGAGTAAAATGCCATGTATTAAATGTAACTTACTAAATGCTTCGCATGTGAAGGAAACCAGTTTTCTACGCGCGTTTCGCTGCGTTGTTATGGTAACATGAAAATAATACAACAAGATGGCCACCCAAACGTGCGTAACGTAGACGCGACGTAACGTGCTTCCGATGAGGGATTGATGACGTGCGGTCCAAGAGTAGGATTGAAACACTACTCGCGTGCAGAGAAGCTAGTTGAAAGGAGCGCGGTGTTTCCCTTTGAAAATAAACCACAGGATAACGCCCATGCAGTTTTCCAGGTAACTCACAGCCGCAGGCGCAATAAATGCGCTTAAACCATACCAAAATGAGTGAAAACAGCCGCGGGTGCAATAACTACACAGAATTCTTCATCAATTATTTTCCGCTAGAAACGAAAACAGCCGCAGGTGCACTCCAGACACAAGGAAATGCGCAAGCAAGTACTGCCGCTGGTGCAATCACGTCACTTAAATTCTTGGATAGATTTTTAACGTACCTTTAAAGCTTGTCGTGCGCTGTATAGTTGGGTTCCTTGGGTGATCTTTTCGAAATGTACTTTTTATAAATAGCGCGAACAAATGGTTTCCTTTAACTTTTCTTGTCGTGGGTTCAGAATCACCACTCTGTGCCCGTGCTGCTTTGGTGGTGGTTTCCCGTCGTCGCCAATATTAAAATGACTTCGCTTCAGTTAAAGGTTGATTAATGTATTTATTAGCAGCACGGCAGATGTCAACCTCACAGCTTCCAGCTCCAGATGCAACTGGGCTAGCAACTGTCACCAATGCCATACACAAACACTCCAAAGTGGAATACAATCAAATGACACCATGTCGCATGCAGGGTGGCATGCGGCCAGGTGATATGTCATCTTAAAGGGGAAGGTACATAAGGGAAAACAATGGATGTAACAGTACCATTGGGTAACAATAAACATCTGTTATTCAGCAGCAAGATACCTATGGGTGAACGTGCGCTTTACAAATACACATGTTATGTTATTAGTGATGCAAGAGGTTCAGGTAATTATTTTCGTGCTGGGGTATCAGGGGATTGGAGATTGTATGTATTAAATGGCGGTGTACTGGGTACTAACCTGGTTTACAAGCAGGGAGGGGGAGAGGCGGGGGTCATTTAAAACAATATTTCATTTGGTTTTATATTGAATGTTTTTAAGACAAATGTCTAAACATTAATAACGTTGAACTTAACTGAACTTACATACGTGGAGAGCTGATAAGCATTCTCCACACACTTTGACTTGGAGTCCTGGATGATTTGCAAGATTTTAACCTCTTTCTCAGAGCAGTTCTCTCAAATGTAATTTATATAAAATGTATCAATGTGGATTTGGTTTTATACACTGAATAATTATGTTCTTTTATTTCTGGTTAATTACCTAGGCTGGAAGGCTACAACAAAGAACAAAGCATGTAGAAATTGATGCAAAGCCAATGATCATAAACTCTAAATGAAGTGATAACCAGGTGACATCATTGGCCAAAATATTATAAAAGTCAAAAACAAAGCACATGGGATATATGTTTTTATCACAGTATGCAGCAATATTAATATTGTGGGATGTGCAGAGCATGGGGAGGCCTTTTTTCTATCTAGCCTACAGTCAGACTATTTTTGATAGCCTGACCCTCTACTTGCATAAGTCTGCAAAAGGCCAGACTTCCCTTTTACTACCCCTAATATAATTTGCAGCAATAGCATTTGAAATAAACAAATCTTAGTCAGAGAGAGAGGCATGAGTTTCAGGGATATAAGGCATACATTTGGTTTCTGGCAGTCTTTTTTGAGAAACCTATGAATTTAGCCAAGGGTGTTTGAGATGCTTGCAAGTGACTGCACCAACTGTAGTCTCACACTGTGTAATGTTATTAATGATTCCATGGCATGATCTATTGTAAGATCAGTAAATTAGGTGTCACACCTAACCTGATGACAAACAACTGGTGGGTACTACATCTCGGTGGGCACCACAACTCAGACTTTTCTCCAGCCTCATGGATGATATACAAGTGTGGATAAGAAACTTCTGTCTTGCCAATATTGCAAACAACATTGAGCTTCTAATAATGGACCCAAGATCAGCTTTTCTCGTGTGGTTAATGCTGAAGTAGAACTCTTAAGTAGCCTAAAATTTGATATCAATTTGTCGATGAAAGAACAGGTAACGTCTTAAACTAAAACATGTAACTAGTGTATCCACCTTTTACCTAAGCTCAACCCATTCCTAATTGAAATTTATAAAGCCACAATGGCAAGAGCAATTATTGGTTCTTGGTGTATCCCAGGCAGACTGGGAGAATCTACAAAAGATATAGAGTTCTGCTGAAAAGGTGATTGTTGGAAGAATATATCCTGAGTATGTTAAGCCACCAATGGGATCCCCATTGCCAGAAGAGTAATATTCTGGCCTCCCAATATAATTCATAGAACCATTTACCATCCATGTTTGGATCATTGGAGACACTAATCAATGCTTATGTCCTATGTTACTTTTTACATTCTAAGATAAAGACTGGCTTGACTCCTGCACATTTAATCAAAATTTCTGGAAAATAAACTGTGAAATGATCTTCCAATTGAACTCAAGATATTACCCTGTGTAGAATCTTAAGCACCTTCCTTATTTAGGTTGCTTGTACCTTACTGTCCATCTTTGTGTGGGTTTCACTTCATGTCATGTCGCTGGTGCCCAGACACCTTAGGTGTTATGGCATAAAATATGTGTTATTGACTTAAAATGTATTAACTTGAGTAGTGGTAATACCTTTGAGTTTAAGGTTGGATATCATTATATATAAGTTGACCAGCAGTGTGTTAAGTCAGCCTGTGGCTCCATCACAGTTTCAGATTAATGGACAACATATTAAGTTAACAAAACACAAAGCAAATGCAAACATTCTGCCCTCCACAAACACCCGTTACCCACAAACTCCAATTCATAACTGTCTAAGCGAAAGATGATAAAATAGAAATCAATTAGAGAAAACACACTGGCCCTGCTAAAAAAAGCTAGCCATGTCTGAGATGCTGACACTTGAATCCCCGGCAGAACTTCTCCCTGCCTCTACAGCCTCACTAATGCTCTTCTTTTCCACCTCTGACATGGGTGGGATGGCTTTACCCAGCTGGCACTTGATTCTTTCAATTCTCGCCTCTAAAGCCAAGTCAAACTCTTGTTTCTTTGAAATTGCCAAGCTTGTGATTACCCTTTGAGCTTCATCACAGCCGGTTTGTAACTTCAGGTGCTCTAACTTGAACTCCGGATCTGAGGGATTCATGCCGAGGAATATTCCTAAAGCATTCACCCGGTCCATCAGGTAATGCTGAGACACTTCAGAGTAGGTACTTGATATCATGTTGACCAGGTAGCCTATGTTGGTGGCTTTGGATGCCTGCATGAATAACAAATCCTTCACAAAGGCTACTGCAGAATAACTGGTACTGCTCTGCAAGGATTCTGCATTTTCCACTAAATCATTGACATTTCTTGCGAGACAGGTCTCAAAGAGGTTGGATATTTTCTGGAAGAAGGAGACCATCTTATTCCACTGCTCTCTGACTTTCTGCAGGGCAATCAAGCCTTTAAGGAGCGTCTTCTTGGCTGTGTCAAAATCTATCTTTTCCAGTTTGTGACTCCTTATTTCAGACAGGACTTCTGTTAGTTTTTCATTTTCTTTTTTTAGGTTGTCAAAGGTCTTCAGGTAAGTGGCCTGTGTGTTGTTTAATTGCACTCTGGCCTGTTCCACTCTGGCCCAAGCCATTTGTGCAGCCTGTGTGCCTATTCCACCACTGCGTATAGCCTCAAACAGATTTGGGGGCATTAGCTGCAAAGGAGGGGCATTGGTAGCTGTTTTACAATGTGATTCAGCTTTTACTGAGCTGATATATAGGGTTTTTATTTTTTCAGCAATGAGCCTCAAGTTCTTCTGATCCAAAGTTTCAGATGTGGCAGCTCTGTGCAATTCCTCACAAATAGCAATGCCATATTCCAGAAAAGTATCCATTAGTATTTCTGCAGTACAAATGCCTTCATCACTTATTTCCTTTTTCAGGCCCAATAAACCATTTTTATAATAGTCTGTTGTGACTGTATGGTCCCTCTCATTATAAACATTTTTCATGTTAATAGTTTCTTCATTACTGTCTAAGACCTTTCGAAGACTAACTGCAAGTGATGCCATCTGATTGGATCTGGCACAGACATTGGTGGTGCAAAAGGTGGACTTCACATTGCCCCTGTCACGAGTACCATCTGCAGGATGACCTGTGCCTACCTCTTGTTTTTCAGCTTTCCTTCCTATGTATGATGATGGGTTAAGAAGAGTGCCCAGTATATCAGCACCAGTAGTTTCAAATACAGAGGGCACTTTGTCCATTGCATCCTTGTAGGCATCTATTGCATCCTTTAGTTGTGTCTCAGTGGCCTTCTTAAATTCCTCTGTCGTCTGCAAAGATTTCCTTGAGGATGCTTCTTTTATGCTGAGCTGTTCCAGGGCAGTCTTCACATCTGTCAGCTTATGCTCATAGCCCTTCATGGAGTTCAAACTAGCTTCAAGAATATCCAGTATTAAGTAAACTGTCTCATTAAAGCTTGCCTCCACAGACAGAGCCAAGGATGTGCATTTCTTGGACACGAGGAGCAAACTGTTCAGCTTCTTTGGGAGGAGGTCACCAACAGTGGCAGTTGGCTTGGAAAGAATCTTGACTATTTCTGCATTGGCTCTTGGTATGAGCCCTGAAAGGAGCCTGATCTGGTCCATGTTTTTGTTTGCTGTGTTGAAGGCAAACCAGGCTGAATTGCAAACCTGCATTAGGGATGCAGCAAAGGAGTTTGGGTATTTCAAGAACTTGTAGCCACCTTCTGGTATGTTCAGGTTGATGGAAAAGTCCCCTCCGGCTGATGAAATGACTGCCAGTTCTCCTAGAATAGCGATGGAGATGGGGGCCGGCATCAGGAACTCTTCCCAGCTGGCGAAGGGTTGCATCTGCAGTGCGATATTCTCCCTCACTTCTTGGACTGTGGAGACACTTTCAATTGCATCATTGAGATTAGCAGCTGTAGTTTTGCAGTCCACTTCTCTTCTGCGCCCTAGAGAAAATACAGATTCTTAATTATATTGTGATGGGTAAAACATGAATTGTAAGCAAACGTTATCTAGCAGTAGCATAACCACGTGCAAGGGAGAAGAAAGAAAAGTAAAATAACCTCTATGTTGAACCAAATGTTTATTGGCACCGCATCAAAGCAATGGAGCCAAGACCTCCTTAGAAGAGCTCATTTGTTTCTTCAATCCAGCATATTTCCATTCATCCTTTCACCCGTTCATCCACCATTTTAGCTTTACATTCTGTCATTCATTCATACTTTCATCCACCATTCAATATTTTCTCAATTCGATCTATTGGACATTCTGTCATTCATTCAAACTTTCATCCACCATTCAATATTTGCTCAATTCAATCTATTGGTCATCCATCCATCCAAGCATCCTTTGACTTACCCATGGATCAATAAAGTTTTCATCCACCAATCCTTTTGTCCACCCAACTTCTCAGATTTTGATTTACTCTGTCATCCTTTCACCCACTGTAGGTAGCTGGCTCTGCATATACTATACCAAAGTAAGGTATAGTGTGCACAGAGTCCAGTGGATCCCCAGAGGTATAGCAGAGGCTAACATAGAAAATACCTTATTGTCTCTTGTGGTAGTGTGGTTGAGCAGTCAGGTTTATCAGAGGGTAGTGTTAAGCATTTGTTGTAGACACTCATGAAAGAAATGATGTCACACACTCAAAGACTGAATCCAGATCAATTGTATAAAAAGTTGTTACTTTGTTATTTTTATTACTAGAACCAAGATTTAGTCAGCAGCAGGTAAGTGATACTTTTTTCATACAATGTTACTTTTCAAAATACAGTGTGCACTGGTTTTGCAGGAACATACACATTAGTTTTGCAGTCAAGAAATGTGTTGTAAGCTCTTTAGAACATTAAAAATTACTTTAGATTACTTTCTAGTTACTTTTCAGTTACTTCTCTGCATTTTCAAAAAACAAACTAATCACACAGTACTAGCATCACAGGACATCAGTAAGCAGATTAATTCGTTTGAAGGCACTAAGGGACATATTTACTAGCAAAGTAGCAGAGCGCGGTGTTAAATCAAGCAGGCTAATGCCGTGCTTCATCACTTTTGAAATGCAGGGATGTGCCATATTTACAATAATGCAGTGTACCTCTGTGTTTCCCCTAGTGCTTGCGCTAAAGAAGCAGCCTAGTGCCAGTTCAGGCACCCTTGCGCTATGTTGCAAGGGTGTCTGTGTTGCAGTGGGGATTGTTTATGTGAAGGAAGGGCAATTTGCTGTCTCTGTGTGTGCTGCAGAATACAGCACACATCAAAAGAGCAACGTACGAGGAGAAATGAAGCATTTCTCCTCGTATCGCCTGTTTAAGACCAGGTATTTCCTGGTCTTACCTTTGGGGCAGTCCAATACCTTGAAAATATGGGGCAAAGTCAAAGAGCAATGGGTGTTGTGGTGGAACGACCACCGCAACACCCATTGCCCACCCTTTTCACGCTAAGTATAGCGTGAAAAGGTGCCTTTAAGTGGCTTAACGCCACCTTGTAAATAAGGCGAGGCCCCTATCGCCACAGGAACATCAAATAAAGTGATATTACTGTGGCGATAGGGGCTTGTAAATATGCCCCCCTAGTTTTTTTTGTTGCAGTACAAGACAAGTTCAGATTTTTCGGAGAAAACCCACTATGCAGTCCCATGGAGAAAAACAAAGTGTTAGTTTTGCAGGTAAGTAAACGGTTTTAGGGATGGAGTTTTGAAGGGTAGAACAAGGTTCCACTAGGTTCAGGTTGGCAATCCAGGTGCACCACCAGCGGCATTAGGGCAGCTGGGTGCAGGGTGCAGGGTGGTAATGTTGGCCAATGGAGCTGGGGGCTGCTCATGGGCAGGTCACTTGTTCTTGGGAGGCAGCTCCTGGGATTAAGGTAAGGGCAAAGGAGGTCCCAGGTTGGCACCAAGTCCACACTACCTGCGGCGCAGGGGCGACCGGTTGCAGGGTACTCAGGAGTTGTCAGGAGCCCAAAGCTTTCCTATAGAGGATGCCATTCGAGGAAAATGACTGCAGGCTGGAGCCAGAAGAATGGACAAAGGGAACCAACGACTGGAGGATGAAGTTGAAGAGTTGCTGGACACAAGGGCACTGTCAGTCGACGCCCCATGACTCAGGGGCTGAGGGAGCAGGGGTGTCTTTTCATGTCTGGTTCTTCTCACTGGTTCCCTCGCGGTTGGGGGACCCTTCAGGATGAGGCAGACTTTAGTCTTAGTAAGCCCATGTTATTGCTCCTCTCTTAACACTCTGACTGTATAATTGTTTGGGGGTTATTGCTGCAGTGCACTTCTGCGTGTTGCAGGGTGTGCTACAGGGGGCATCTGGGTTACTGCAATGTGTTTTAAACTAAATAAAATCATCAGTGACTTTCCGGTGAGCACTACACTTCACTATAGCCAACTTCTTAGGAAACATCAAAACAGACAGAAGCCACAATATGAGGTGCCCGTGCTGGATTCTAGAGCCATGTGAAGTAAAAACCCTCTTTCTGCCCAGAGTCCGAAGGTATATTGGCTCTCATTATAGATATTGACAACCAATCCCTCACTTAATTCGCAAGCTCGGATTAGGGCAAAAAGCTTTGCTGCTTGGGCCGACTGATAGGGAACTTGTGATGTCTCAACTACTGTACGCAGCATAGTGACAGCATACGCAGCAGTTGTAGTGCCATCTGGTAATTTAAAACAAGAGCCATCAACATATAATTCCCCTTGGGGGTCAGACATCAGTCAAGTCTACCCATCCTTTCGTCTCTTCTTCTGTCCGGAAGATGCAGTCATGTTTATCAATCTCATCATTGTCAGAAGGGAGGGGTAGTAGGGGTTCAGAGTGGCACATCTTTTAATCGTAATGTGTTGCATGAACAATGTTAATTCATAACCTGTCAGACATGCACTGGTGAGGTGCTGTGTCTTTGTTTTATTCAAAAGTGTAGGTATCCACAGCATGGGGTACCATGACTGTGAGATCAGTATCAAGTACAAGTCCAGCCGATTGTCGTATCGAGACAGCCACAGCCGTGACCGCTCTTAAACAGCTCAGGAGGGCTCTTGCGACAGGGTCAAGAACAGCAGTGAAATAAGCACATGGCCGTTGCTTATCTCCAAATTTTTGTGTTAAAACAGAAAGTGCGCAACCGGCCATCTCATGGACATACAATACAAACAGTTTTTTATAGTCTGGGGTGCCGAGTAACGGAGTCGAACAAAGCGCAGTTTTCAATTGCTCAAAAGACTGCTGACATTCAGGTATCCAAGGCAGGGGCTCATGCACATCCTTTAGTTTTAGAGCAAGCAGGAGTTTAATTAATAGCGAACAGCTAGGTATCCACTGCCAACAGTAGGAAGTAATACCTATAAAAGTGCACACATCCTTCTGAGTCAGTGGAACAGGCATTTTAACTATAGTACTGAAGCGCTCAGGGGTCAGTCTCCTACCCTCCTTCGATAGTAGGTGACCAAAATAGGTGACCTCCTGTCGACAATACTGAAATTTAGAAAGGGAAACTTTATGTCCTATGTGCCAAATGCAACAACAATTTAACTGTACTGTCCTTACAACCTTGTTCTGTTTCAGAAGCGATGAGCAGGTCATCAACGTACTAGACCAATACATTACCTGGGGGAAGCAAAAGGGAATCCAATTGACTTTTTAATGCTTGACTATATATACTTGGACTCTCCGTATAGCCCTGAGGAGCTCGACAGAATCTAAAGCTTCTGCCAGCTAGGGTAAACCCGAACAAATACCTGCTATCCGGATGAATGGGAATACTAAAGAACGCATTTTTCAAGTCGATGACAGAAAAGAATTTAGCAGAAAGAATCATTGTCAAAAGAGCAATGATGTCAGGGACCACCAGGAACCACTATTTTATTAACTTTGCGTAAATCAATCACAAAGCGATAAACATCTTCATGGTCATAAGAATAACCTGAGGGTGCCCGTTTAAGAATTGGAAGGATGGGGCTATTGCAAACATTAGCAGATGCCTACTCAACCACTCCTTTCCAAATCAAATCCTGCACTATCTGCAACAAAGCTCGCTACCCAGCCTGCAGTATTTTATTCTAAGGGATGCGAGGCAAAATAGCACCGTCCTTAACCTGTATCGAGAACTTAGGTATTTGCAGTAGTCCCACATCTGTATCACCTGTCGCCCACAAAGAGGGTGGCCCGTCAGCAAATTCAACAGGAAGAGGTGCATCTTTAGACAAGCACAGTTTAACACGGACCACATTTGGTCCCATAATTATATAAACACCTGCCGGGGAGCAATAAATGGTAGCGTGCAATTTCTTCAACAAATCCAGACCCATCAAATTCTCACCACAATTGGAATTCAACAAGAATGGTGAATCTACGGTGAAAGGACCAACAGTCAATGCAAGGGGTTTCGAAATGGGGCTTACAACCTGTACACCTGTACACCAGGAAAACCTACTGTAACATTATTATGGCCAGACAGAGCCTCCCCAGGAACCATATTTCAAGCAACAGAACTTTTTGTTGCACCTGTATCCACCAAAAATTCTTTAGTCAAACCTTGCAATTGCATTGTTACATAAGGACCACGCTGGTCTACAGGTATCGGAACTGGTCCCCAACTCTGTCCACGGCTGTCCTAGCTATAAGACGTTCCTGTCACTTCATCCATATCATAATCATCGTGGTAGTACTGGCCTTCATGAGTGTCATCAAAATAATTATTATCAGACCGACCCGGTGAGGCCACTGTGTTCTGAGCCCTATGTGTCCCTCCAGTGTCACAACCCCATCCACGAAAACCTTGTCCTCTCGGGGCTGCAACCTTCTGCAAAAGCACAGGACACTCACTGCGCCAATGTCTCTCTTCCTTACAATATGCACACTGATTTAGGCCCACAGGTGCAGCTGGTGACTGCTTACTAGTGCGTGGAAACTGCCAAGCAGCACCACCACGACCTCTTCCATTCCCTTTAAAAGCCTGCTGTAACAACACCTTCGTCTTTAAATCCTTATGCCTTTTCTCTGTCCTTTCCTTTTCCTCATTATCCCTATGCTCATAATACTGTGCCATATTCAAAATGACAGAGGGAGATAAAGTGGACCAAGTACTTTCAGACGCCTGCAGTCGAGTCGCTATTTCGAGAAGCAGATTGGAGACAAATCTATTGACAAACAACCGAACACCTTCCTCAATAGACAGATCCTGCCCACAAAAGTCCAGAAATGTACCTTCAAATCGGGTGAAAAAATCAGACACACTTTCATCTTTCTTTTGTCGACAAGCTGACAATTTATCCCAGTCCACCTTCCTCGGTGGAATAAGAGAATGCATGTATGTAATGATGCGGCCTGGCAATGCTAACATTTCTGCACAAGACTTATCACCTAGTTTTCATTCCTGATCCCATGCTTTAATCTGATCCCAAGTGCCCCCTAACTCGGGGACATGGTCTTGGAAATGGACCTGTCTCTAAATATCAACCAGTACAAGAAGACCAAAAAACATTTCAATGTCAGCAAGAGTCATTACCGTTGAGGAAGGAGCTTCAGTCAATTCTTTATAATAAGCAGTAGGATTCATTCTAGGGTCAGGCAAATGTGTTTTAAGAGACAAGATTTCACTTCTCTTCCACGGAGTATAAACCCATTGTTCTTGAAACCAGGCTGCCTGTGCTGCACAAGTCACATTACCTCGCCCATCTGCTAACTCGGTTATTTCTGGGTGATATAGAGGATGAACCTCTCTCATCGGAAACTGGGATATCGATTTGGGGCTTTTCTCAAGCAGTCTTCCCCTGTAAGCAATTATTGTCGTAACATTAGCAAAGACTTGTTCTGGCCCCAATTCACTGATATATACTCGGTCTCTAATGTCACATAAAATTTGAGGTGTCTCCACTCCAAAATACTGCTGCCAAAGACCAATCAAAGTAGCTGACATGTGTTTTAGGGCATGCTACTGTATAAAAGGCTCAAAATCTCTCATGGTCATCCAGACATCCTCTAAACTATAAATGGGATTTTGGGCCCACTGTGCGGCCTGATTGGTCTCATCTTCTCCCACATCAGACCTCACTAACAGTCCCATGCATTCCTTAAACTTTGTCCAATCTCTATCCTTAAATCCATGCACCAGCGTCACACTACTCATCAATACCAAAGGATGAAGAACCACAGTAGGAGAAGCAATGGTAGCAACAGGCACTATCGTCGCTGGGGGTTGTATCGCGGGAGAAAGAGCTAGCGGAAGGGACACTGAGACAGTAGGTGCAGCAGAAGTACCAACACTCACAGTTGCCACAGACGGCAAAGAAACAGAAGAAAGAAGAGGAGGAGGAGCCGAAGCCACAGCCATTGACATAACAGCGGTGGACACAGGGAGAGAAACAGTGGGCGCAACTGTGACGGCGGCTGTGAGGGGACCGGGATAGTAGGATATATACTCTGCGGAGCATATGGGGTCGGGGTCGTGCATCCAATAATTCTTCCACAAAAGCATCATTTTCCTCCCGAGCCACATATGATTTATCAATATGCAATCGAAACCTTCATTCGTCACATTCAACACCCTTCTCCTATTTTTCCCTGTCATATGCTACAGCCTTCTGAGTTAACGTCTGAATTCTCCCTTTCCGGGCCTCTTTCATTGCTTTCATTCGTTTCTGCTTGGCTACCTTTTGCCACGTTCTGAGGGAATCATACATAGACTGCCTACTTCTTTTCTTAAACAACTTTCCTTGCAAATATTCAATCTTTTGCTCATCAAAAGGGCCCTTCAAGGGCCACTGCAACTCGGCATTGTCCCTCGTATATTTGTGCCATAGTGTACTAAACATAATAGGGCCAAGACCATGCTTCACATACATATCAAAATTCGGAGTGCGTTCCGGAGGCGCAGGCTGACTTTCTTCCAATCGAGCATCAGTAGAGCAACAACGACAGCACAAGGCAAATACTTTGCTTAGACTAGGCATTTTCAAAAGAGAACAGACTCACTACTCTATGCTTAGCAAAACAATTGCAATTGTTTTTGTCCAAAAGATGGTCCTTAGACCATACCAAATACAAACCAAAATGGTACCATATCCACAAAGAACCAAAACAAACTCACCTGATATATGCAGGTCAAAACAAATCTATTCTCCACTGCCGACTCTTCAGACCAAAACGTCATATCCAAGGCATTCGCCGTTCAGGACTCCAGTCAGGATGACCAATGGGCAAGGCACCGACCGGCCAGACAGAAGGGGCAGCTGCGAGTGTCAATAACTCTTCCTGCAGGGATCCGAGATCTGTCCGTCTGACCCAACGATAGCCTCGACCTCCCCCCGTCCGCAAAAGGGGATGGGTCACTCACCCGAAGGAGTCCCTGTTTGGGCACCAACTGAAAGAAGTGACCCGATTCGGGCCACCAGGGGCACTCACAACCACCTCTCTGCCTTCTACGAAATGAAGAGTTGGTCAGACAGTAGAGAATACAAACCAATAACAGTTTATTCAAAGTTTCGCTCAGAGCGGAGCCCTGTCTGCCCAGTTGCTAAGAGTGCTGCAGAGAGTCTGACATCAGCAAGCATAAAGATACAATATATACCTTTTGACATCAATGAAAGCACACCCCCCATGGAACTTTCCAGGGAGACGCAGCTCGATAGTAAATTACAAAGGAGTAAGTTTCGGTTCTGAAGCTGGGCACACATTATCTATAGGTCAAGGCCATTCTGCCTGTGTCCGCCACTAGACAAGTGGGAGAAGGCTTACAATGAAGGAAAGGTATGCGCTAATAAGAACAGTGCATTCAATACTGTAACAGATCGCAGCTCTGAAGAAACATAACCTAGAGAAGGCATTTTGGGAGGAATGGCAGAAAATTAGTTTTGATCGTAATACAAAATGGCGCCTGCACACTAAATGGTGCCACGAATGCTAACTTCTTAAAACAGTTCAAAGCATAATTTGTTTTCTAACACGATGTCATTGACCAGTTGACCCTACACTATGCCAATTTTACAGTCCTGGGACATTTTAATCTACATGTAGATAATCCTAGCTGCCCGCAGGCCTCCAATTTAATAACCACACTTAAAGGTTTCAACCTCACTCAGTTTGTAAACTCACATACCCATAGAGCTGGCCACATGCTGGACTTAAATTTCTCAAACATACAAGTTCTGAGAGAGGAGGATCCTCTTTGCATGTTATGGACGGACCACTTTCTTGTCCCTTTCACTTTTAGTTTTGAGGCAAACTAACCTTGAAGTGAAAAACTAACAGAATTAAAGAGGAACTGGAGAAAGGTCACTAAAGATACCATGGGGCCAGCCCTGCAAGCAGCTGTGCCAACTGTCAGGCAATATGGACAGTGACTCTTCTAGTTTTAACTCATGGATCATGACTGCATTAAATCTGGTCAAACCTTTAAGGTCAGTTACTACTTCTAGAGGAATGTATGATGATACAATGCAAACATTTACAACGCATGCCTTTACAACACAGTTTTGACATCGAAACATCCATTACAACGCCTGATTTTACATAGCATGCCATCACAACGCATTTTTAGAAACTACATTTACCACGCATTCCATTACAATGCATACCATTTCAACGAATATTACTTTTAGGGCAACAGTAGGGTAAGTGTTGGATAGTGTAGGGGTAAAAAATTACTATTCCCACTCCAGTGAGTGCAACAGTAAGGGAAGTGTTGGATAGTGTAGGGGTAAAAATTACTATTCCCACACCAGTGAGTGCAACAGTAGGGTAAGTGTTGGATAGTGTAGGGGTAAAAATTACTATTCCCACTCCAGTGAGTGCAACAGTAGGGTAAGTGTTGGATAGGGGAGGGGTAAAATTACTATTCCCCATTACTTACCTTATATTGCGTTGTAATGGCATGCGTTGTAGTGACATGCGTTGTAATGACATGCGTTGTAGTGACATGTGATGTAATGGCTGCATTGTAATGGCAGGCGATGTAACGGATTTTGCATTGTAATGACTGCATTGTAAAGGTAGTGCGATGTAATGACTGCGTTGTAAAGGTAGTTTCCCCTTCTAGAGCCACACCTTTGGCCCCTTGGTTCTCATCTGAACTTAGAATGGAAAAGAGAAGCTGCAAGAGGTTAGAGCGCTGCTGGAGAAAGTCCTACAATGCCATAGCTAAAAGTGTTGCTGTTTAAGAGGAGGGAACTTTTTGTTAGACACATTGAGAGTTCTGAAAACTCTCCTAAGGACATTTTTAATATTGTAAAATCCTTTACCAAACCGGCAGCGATGGATAGTACTATCATGAGCCTGTCAGATTTCTTTGAAGAAAAAATCCAAAAACTGTATTCCTCATTTCTGGCTGAGACAAGGGCCACTGCCAATAATCACCATCTAGCTCCCTCCAACAACCTTATTTCTTTTTCTGAATTTTTTCCAATAACAGCTGAGGAGTCATTGGCTGAACTTCTGAAATGCAAGTCACCTCTCCTGGGGACCCTTGCCTGTCCCAGTTCTTTTGATCAATAGCCCCCTTGCTAAATCCTGTATGGAATCAAATCTGGATCTCCTTGTTTAAAACTGACAATTTTCCTGACATTTGGAAACAGGTTTTTTTATTACCATTGCTGAAGAAACCTAATGCTGACCCTGATGTGCTCAGCAATTTCCGACCTGTCTCCCTGCTGTCTGCACCTGCAAAACATTTTTGGGAGAAATTTGCTCAGCAACAACTATCTGACTTTGTAGAAGCTAAATGGCCTCCTTCACGAGTCTAAATCAGGCTTCACGTCTGGTTACAGCAGGGAGACAGCTTTGGTTGAAGTAGCAGATTCAGTGAGAGTGACTGTGTTGACTGTGGCACATCTGCATGATAGTTCTGTTCGAACTATCAGCAGTGTTTGATATGGTTGCACACCCAATCCTACTGGAAATATTAAGTCATCTTGGTGTTTGTGGGGTGGCACTCACCCGGATCAGGTCCTATCTTAATGACCACTCCCAAAGGTTTTTATTTGTTATTTTTCTTTTGCATTAAAACCACTAGCATGTGGAGTGCTTCAGGGCTCCACCTGGAGCCCTCTGCTTTTTAATATCTACCCTGCCCCTTGCCTATGCGGATGACACACAGATGGTGTTCTCCTTTAGAGAACAATCCGCTGCAGCCTTCCATAAATTCAAGGAGTGCCTGAAAGATATTTCAAATTGGATGAATGGAAATTGTCTGAAATTAAATGCAGACAAGACAGAGGTCTTGTTTTTTAGTCAGGCTCCTCCCCCCTTCGTGTCTCTGGTGGCCTGTATAGCTCAGTCCCCTACCTGTTCCTAGGGACTCAGCAAGAAATCTTGGAATCAGGTGGGAGGCAGATCTCTCTTTATGGTGCAAGCCGGACAATTCTATTCAGATTGTTTGAGGAAGTTGAGAACTATCAGGAAATTCCTAAGTTTTCTGCCAGAGAGAGCCTTAGGATCTCGATCCATGCATTGGTGACCTCCTAACTGGATTATGCCAACAGCCTTTACCTGGGGTTGCCAGCCTACCTGATTCACAGACTGCAGATGGTGCAGAATGCAGCAGAGAGGTTAATTCGTCAGGTTCCCTTCCGTCATCATATCTCCCCGCACCTGAGACAGTTACACTAGCTCCCGGTGGCCAGGAGGATAGAGTTTAAAGCTTTGTTATGTTATGTTATAACAATTTGTATAGCGCACTACTACCCATAGGTGTCTAGGCGCATTGCGGACCACATACTGTAAGTGGAAGACTAGTTTTTAAAAAGCCAGGTCTTAAGGTGTTTCCTGAATTCAAGCAGGGATGTAATCTTCCTAAGAGAAAGCAGAAGAGCGTTCCATATCCTAATGGTACTGTCTGAAGCTCCTACCCCCTCAGTTCATCGTTTCAACTCTGGGGGTGAGCATTAAAAAGGCATTAGCTGATCGTAGTGACCTACTGGGAGAATACCAGTTAAAAACGTGATGAAGAAATTGTGGGCCGTCTCCATGAAGTGCCTTGTGTGCGATGCAAAGTGCCTTAAATTTCACACGCTGGCCAACTAGAAGCCAATGCAGATCTTGAATCCCGGCCCTGATGGACTGGTGTTTAGGGACATCCAGAACCAATCTAGCAGCGGCATTCTGAACTGATTATAGTCTTCTGAGCTGGTTGGACTGCAAACTGATATACAAGGCATTACAATAGTCCAACTTGGATAAAACCAAAGTGGTTAAAACAGTTTTCCTAGCATTTCTAGGAATATAGGAAAGGATTTTACACACCGTTCTGATAGTAAAAAACACCGAGGACACCACCTTTGAAATCTGAGATTTAAAATTAAGCTTCTCGTCTATTATGACCCCCAAATTTTTTGCTTTCGCCACCGGAGTAGGAAGGGGGCCCAAAGAACTTGGCCACTAGGCTGGTGACCAAAGAGTAGAAAGCTTTACAAACAGCACCACCTCGGTTTTACTCGAATTTAACTTCAAGCAGTGCCTACTCATCCACTTACTCAAGGAGACCATACAATCATGTAGTTTGGTAGAGTAGTTAACATCCTTGTCAATGGTTGAGATCACCAATTGGGTGTCATCGGCATACGAGGTCGGGATTAAATCAAAACTTCTAATCAGAGGTGCTAATTCGGACACATAAATATTAAAAAGTGTAGGGCTCAAAGAAGGGCCCTGCGGTACCCCACATGGCAAGATAAAAGGTGCTGATTTAAAATCACCTAGTTGCACTGTCTGAGTTCTATCTGTTAAAAAAGATGTTAAAAGCATGAGAGCATTTCTTCCCAGACCTATGCATTTTAAGCGTTTTAACAGCAAGGTATGGTCCACGGTATCAAATGCCGCGGACAAGTCGAGGAGGATGAGAGCCGCCGAACCTCCCCCATCCCAACCTTTGCCTTTCGAGACATGAGTGGCAGGGGTCCAGGCTACCTTTGACAGAGGCTCAGCCCATATCTACAGGAGCAGACCCTGAGATCTAATCATCTCCCACTCCTTTGCATCCCACGACATACCAAGACTCGTTTAGGCGGCAGGTCCTTCTCGGTAAGGACCGCCAAACTGTGGAACGCACTGCCAATACACTTGCACATGATAGAAATAGAACATGAGTTTAGGAAGGCCTTAAAAATGTGGCTCATTAGGCAGGAGTAGTATCATTGGAGGATCTTTCTCTTTAGTCTGCTCTTAGCGCCAGGGACACCGCTGTCAAGGTAGCTGTGCGCTTTACAAATGGCTATTGATTTATTGATTAATTGAGGCTGCAGGTGTCGAGGACAAGGTCAGAAGAGGTCATCCAATGCTGTATCATAGGTCACGATCACCGGGTGACGTTAATTGGGTGTTGGGCCATTCGTACTCGGGTCGTGGGCATCGGGTGGAGAGTGGTGAGGATGCGCAGATCCGGCTGGATCTGGAGTCCTGACTTTGGTTGCTGTTGGACAAATCCGGTGTGCACAGGGAATATATGATGTTACAATGCAAACAATTACAACACATGCTTTTACAACGTGATTTTTACATCGTCACTACCATTACATTGCATGATTTTACAATGCATGCCATTACAACGCATTTTAAAAAACTACCATTACAACGCATTCCATTACAACGCATAATACTTTTAGGGCAACAGTAGGGTAAGTGTTGGATAGTGTAGGGGTAAAAATGACCATTTCCACTTCAGTGAGTGCAACAGTAGGGAAAGTGTTGGATTGTGTAGGGGTAAAAATTACTATTCCCATCTACCCTAAAACCCATACCCCTCTAAAACAAAAAAATCTCCATTACTTACCTTATAATGTGTTGTAATGGCATGCATTGTAATGGCATGCGTTGTGGTGGCATGCGTTGTAATGGCATGCGATGTAAAGGCAGTTGTGTTGTAACAATTGCGTTGTAAAAGCAGTGGGGTGTAATGACTGCGTTGTAATGGATGTTTCCCGTCCACAGGAGACCAGAGCCCTTTGGGAAGGCAGGGCAGGTCCTCTGGGTTCTTGGAGGCCGCTGGCTGCAGGACATGCCAGTTTCAGTTTGTAGGGGTTCTGAAGCCAGTAGAGCTGGGGACAAGGCAGTTATAGTTGTCCTCTTCTTCTTCAGCATGGCTGTTCAGTCCTTCTTCTTCTTGTCGAGTCAAATCTAGCTTCTGGGTTCAGGGCTGCCCCCAAAATACTGTATTAAGGGTGCGTGTTAGGGGTCTCAATGTAGGAGCATATGGGCTACTGTCGTTAAGGTGGCTACACCCATAGGGTGCTCACCCCATGTGGGGGGGTGGGCACCATCTCTATCCCTTATTGGGGGTGCCTGCCATCTGCAAGAAGGCAGGCACTGAAGAGTGGGCTTCACCACACCTCCCCCACCTGAGGGGTGGTGTAGGCAGAGGTGGGTACACCTTCTGGGCTGGTCTACTTTTTCCCACCAGTCTTCCCCCTGAAAAGGGGGTGAGACAGGAAGGGGGCCTGCTCCTGATAGCCTGGTAGGCTGGGGATCGCTTTGCATAGTTGGCAAGGCCTTTGAAGCTCCCCTGCCACAGATGGCTCTTCCTGACCTCGGGGAGGTGTGATTCTGGCCTAATGGATTGATGGTCTCCCACCCTCAGGGATCCAGCTATTTGGCTTGTGGTGGCAGGCTGATTGTCACCAGTCAGAAAGCCACCAGAGGCTGGTTGGCTCAGGGGTCCCCTCTAGAAGGGACCCTTGAGTGCAGGGAATAATAAATCTGACACAGGGATCAGAGCAGGTCTATTATTCTGAAATGTTTGATACCCAACATCCCAGTATTCAGTAAAGCCATTATGGTGCAAGGAAAATAATGATGGCCAGTTTCCAGAGCATATACTCAGGATGGCTTTATTGAGCACTTTATAATATCTAAGAATGGCCATAGATGTTATAGGGGCCTGTCTGCTCAACCAGATAGGCCCTCACATGAGACATAGTGCACCCTTCCTTAAGGGTGACTTACCTAGGCCTCATGAAGTGTTGGGCAGATGTGGCACTCAGGGATGTGTGCCATGTCAACACTTCACTTTTAGCTGCGCTAAAACAAGTAGGCTGCAATGTCAATGGTGCCTGTTTGTGGTGAAAGGTCTCTGAGGGTAGCATAATACATTCTGTAGCCCTCAGAGGCCTTTCCATGCCCTTGGTCCAATAGGTACCCCTTACAAGGGACTTATAGGTAGGCCAGAGTTGTGCCAATTGTGGAAACAATGGTACAGTTAAGGGAAAGAAGCCAGGCCCTGGGAGCCTGTTTGGCAGGGACCCAGGACACACTCAGTAGAATTGCATTAGGTATCTGGCAAAAATGTTAGAGGCAACCATGCAGAAAGGGCACTTTCCTACACCCACCCATCCATCTTCTCAGATTTCCAATGAGTGTGACATTCATTTATCCATCTATCCACCCATCCTATCACCCACTCACCTTGCCACTCGCTTACCCACTCAACCATCCGCCCTTTCACCCATCAAACTGTTTACCCATTCATCCCTTCACCCATACATATATACTTTCAACTACCCATCCTTTCTCCCCATCCATCCATTCATCTACCAATCCTTTCATTCACACATCCTTTTACCCACGTATCCATCCACTCACCAACCAGTCCTTTCACGCATCTTTCCTTTCACTCACTCACATATTCAATCACCAACCCATCTTCCACACACTTATACTTTCACCCACTCATCAATTCACCCTTGCACCCACCCATTCATTAGCCCATTCACCATTCATTCTTTCACCCACCTATCTATTCACTCACCAATATGTATCCATCTTTCATTTTTCTATCAACCAAAATTTATTTCTTCCCTGAGCTTTTATCTGTTTATCAAGTTGCTGAGAGAGTAAGCTCATAAAGTAACCCATCCCTTCTAAAGCTGCTAAATTGGGTGGGGGGCATGACACCCCTGCCAGTGTGCCATATGCCCCAGTGCTCAGAAAGAAACTCAGAGTTTAATGAACCATCAGGCCTCTGGGCATGAAGTCACTGCATCTGCTGAATCAATGGATGCTGTGTCTCCTGTAGTCAAGTGACAAAGGTTAGATTCACTGAGGCTGCCATTAAAACTCAGTACAGCTAATGCTCTATACCTGCTGCTCTGTTAATCTCTTGTACAGAACTAAACTAGACATTCAGAGCATCCTACACAAAGTCCCCCCTTCCATTTAGAAAGTTAAGTCTTCTTCTACCAAGTTTCATTATATGAGCAAGGGAAAATTAAACATCTAAAATATATACATGAATTCTTGGATACATTGAGAAACAACAAAGGAGAGGGGTCATCTCTGCCAGATGGCAAGCTTGTTGATCCTGCCCAGTGGGAGTTGCCAATCACTGAACTCTCTCTGAGATCACATACTTTGTGATTTTATATTTCATTTTCTGTTTTTACTGACAAAACAATAAGCTCTATCAGCATAAAGGGCTTTTGATGGCTTTGCACTTTGATACTTAAAGGATTGACAGCTGGACAAAGTAATGAATGAATAAGTTATTAAAGCAATAACAATGACAATCTGCTTTTAGGGTGTTTTAGACTATGCAGTGACAACTTGCCCGTTGAACTCTCAAAAACCGTTTGTCATAACCCTATTCAGTAGACCCCAGGCCCCAAGGTGATGGAGTCCTTTTGCTCAGGATATTCAGGGCCGGACCTACTAAAGGTTCTGAGCAAATGTGCCAAGTACCTTATCAACACTTAAATCTCAGTGGCAACACGGGTTGAGCAGTCTATGGCTTCTCAGGGGGGAGGTAGGTGCAAGATGCAAACAGGCTCAGGACTGAAAATACATCCAGCAACCCCAATGAATGAATATCCAGCCAGATACTTGCTTTTATGACAAAGTATTATTTATCTATGAACACAAAGCGGAATCAGACATACACAAACAGAGCTTATGCCAGCCATGAGTTATATGTAACATTCAGGGTTATCCTCGCTACTGACTCAGAATATTAGAAGTTGTACAATAGTTTGTGAAAGTCACAGATTTACAGTGGCATAGCACTTTGAGACAGAGCAAACCCACTTTGGGCACCATGGCTTGGTTATCAGAATTACCTGCTCCCACTGGTGTTGTGAAACGAAGACCCTGGGAGCATGCAGCACTTTGGAGTCATGGTGTATTACAGCAGATGCCAGTGATGAGTCGTAGGCTTGTCACTCAAGGCAGAGCAGCTGGTCACCCACAATGCTCCTCAGATGATGCAGTAAGCACCTTGGATCCCACTGAAAGGTCGGGGCAGTCACTCTGCTTCCAATGCTTCAATCGGGGCTCAGGCGCATGGGTCCTAACCCACTGCTCTTCGTGGTCTCATGTTGTAGACTGCAATGGTCCATCCTCTTGGCATATGGTGCACCCAGAGTGATGGGCATGCTCCCCATAGCAGGCAGCACATGGGCTATTGGGTACAGTAGAAATTATCTTCACTGCAGCCACTTCTGGCATATGGAGTCACTGACTCTGTTCAGCACACAGACAATGGCCTGATTGGTTCTACAGCAGCTGTCTTCACGTTGGCCCCCTTTGGCTTACAGGGTCATTGACTTGTTTAGCACACGGGCAGCGGCCCAATTAGTGTGATTGCAATTATCTCACTCTCAGAGGCAGGGACCCACTTGACAGGATATCCCATTGCAGGTACTCTCCTCTTCCTCGTAGTGTCCTCTGGTCTTGGAGAGCAGGCAGACACTGGTGCTACAGGCTCCAGTGCCACTGGTTTTGATTTCCTTGGGTGATGTCTCCTCACCCAGCTGGGAAACTGGCAAACCTTGATCCCCAGTCCTGATCACACAAGGCATAACTCTTGCTGATCTTCTCCACAGTGAAGTACGGACACATCTGACTGCTGAATAGTTGACCTCCTTGTGAAAATCAAGCTCCCCTTTTTATGATCCATTTCTAGACATCAATTTGATTTTGTGTCTCAGTCTTCGAAGTTCAGGTTGGGAGGTTGCATCTTTTGAAGTGCCCACTTCTCTGTCCTGTTCTTTATCCAGGAAGAAGTCTCAGCAGGAAAGACTTCAATTTGCATAACCCCACAACACAAGCCATTGGATTGACTTGAGGGTCACACCTGAATATCAGCTTCACCAATGTATGACTGATAAAAGGTTACAAAGGACTCAGCCCTGCTCCATATGTTTCACTGTCTCTGAAGTGTTGCTCTTATTAGCTCCATGTCCTTCCTAAGGTGTGTCCAGGCCCCACTGACCTGTGATCCTTCCTGGAATAAAAGAGCCCCTTTCAAGTGCACTGGACAGCCTGGCTCTCTCTTCATCAGGGTTGTGAGTCCCTCCCAGATCGCACAAATTTAGTAATTCACAGACCCATCTAGGGACTCTTCTAGATGCTCTTCCAAGGCCATGGAAACCACAGACCCCCATGTATTGTTCTCATCATCATAACATCTTTATTAGTTTAAAATCTTCACTTAAATTTTTTGCATAACATGATAATCAATAAAACAGAATTAACCCACCCAGCCAAAACAGTACATCATTTATTAAAATCTCAACCGCCTAGACGCCGGAGCAGCTTGCAAAAAGGATGCAACAGTACAAATAACACATTCATTTTGGAGCACCTGGAGATTAATCAAGGCTGGCCTTACTTGGGT
This sequence comes from Calotriton arnoldi, assembly GCA_963921515.1. Classification (NCBI taxonomy): domain Eukaryota; kingdom Metazoa; phylum Chordata; class Amphibia; order Caudata; family Salamandridae; genus Calotriton; species Calotriton arnoldi. Next base: position 98,545 of record CAWUFW010020299.1, on the reverse strand, counting down.
GAAGTTCATAGACTTCAACAGGATAATTAAAAACTGTTTCCTGGGCAACTAAAATAGGAGCAGAACATTACAAATGCAAAGTGTCCTGCAGAGACTTACTGTTGTAGCCACAGGGAAACTTAGCATCAGGCAAAGCCCAACCACACAGGGACACCAAAAGATAGTGAAGTGAATTGAACATGAACCTAGCTAGGAGAAACATATCATGCTACAGGTGGAACTTGGCTATATATGGCTATATACCCTGCACAGTTGCCAGAATCATGTGGCCTCACACCGATGTTTGCTGCATCTCTCTCCAAAAACAGCATTCTAACACACCTCATCTCTCGCATAGACAGGAAAGTAGGCTCATCAAAAATATCATACCTCCCTAACAAGGCATAAGCTGCCTTCATATAGGCTATCCACAGTATTTTATGCGCCCAGTCAAGAGCCAAACAATCAGCAAGGTTGAACTGATTTAAATTTAATTCTTCCCTGATCCATGGCTTGATTAAGCTCAATATAGGGCTTAGGGACACCAAATCCATTACCTGATCAAGGTCTAACACCACCTGCACCGAATTAATGGAGTAGAAGATGATACCTATACTTTCTGATGCAAAAATGTATTCTCTGCGGCTTGAATCTAATCCAAGTTTACATAACCCAAAACCTCACTACCATACCAGAGCTGAGATATGCATTTAGCCTGATAGATTTACAGGAGAGACGTTGGCATCCGCAAACTTAGTCTACATGCAAAATTGGAAACTTCCCCCATGGTTTTAATAAACTCAGATCCTTTGGCATCGACTAACAGCTTTCAACTATATTTGTCATAAAATAAAATGCCCAGATAAGGGCAGGCAGTGACTTTGCCCAGGGTAAAATTACCCACCTTAAAAGTCATACTGCTTGTAGATTTTGGACCCACTACCATCACATAGGTCTTTGAAAAGTTAACCAACAAGTCGAAATTTCCCATAAATTAGTCAAACCTGGCTAAAAGCAGATTTAACCCCTGGCAGTGCAGGCCATAAGAACCACATCATCCACGTAAAATAAAACTGGGAGCGATCTATCTCCATCACTAGGGCAGTCTATCAGGGACTCCAGCCCATTCACATATGAAGTAAACGAAAAAGAGGCAAGAATGCACCCTTGGTGGATTGGTGGACACCGCTGTAAGTAACAAATGAGCAAGTACAACCAGTGCCATGGGAAAAGCGCAACAAGGCAGATGTCTTTGAATGAGGATTGGACAAGTGGGCCACAATACTAGGATCAACCCCCATGTCACTAAGCAGGGACTAAGGTTTAGCTCAGTTGGCCCTATCAAATGCAGACGTTAAGTCCATAAATGCTAGATGCAAAGATTCAGACTGGGCAACCGTGTACTTATTGATACTGAGATGAAGGCATAGGCATTCATCAGAGGTGGACATCCCCGGCCAAAAACCATGTTGGACATCGCTCATAATGTTATTGTCCTCTGCCCACTTCCACAGCCTATTTAGAATGATCTCAAGACCTTTGCCACTGCATCTTTTAAAGATATTGGGCAGTAGCATTGGGGATTGTCCTTGTCGTCCTTCTTGAAAACTGGGACAATCACAGCAATAGACCAGGAGGGCAACACCCCTTCTGGGACAGCCAAATTCAACACTTAGGTCAAGAGTAGACCCCAGCACTTCAGATCAGCCCTAAAAATGTCCAATGGGATTCCATCAGGCCTCAGAGCCTTGTTGCACGACAAGGCCATAATGCCCTTTAAAACTTCTTCTAGAGTAAAAACCACTGGGGCACAAGCTATAGCCCCTACAACTGGTTTAGACACCTTCAAATAGGTCGCCCCATTGCTGCTCTGAGATATGATGGCATTTAACTGGGCCAGAGCCATTTCCAAAACAAGGCCTATTAACTATTTTCCAGAAAAAGGGAACTATCCCCTGTCTTGCACACCTGACATAGCTCCTCCCAAACTAACTCCCACAGATTAGACTTACAGGCTACTTGGGCTTGTTTGTAGGCCTTCCTATAACCTGCGATCAAACTCCTGCCCCTGGGAGTCGGCTTTAAAGCACATTAGTCCAACGTTCTCAAGCAGTCCCTATCAAACCATTTGGGATTTTGAAAGCACGGTCAACAAGGGGCAGTTGTGGACATTAATTTAAGAATGCCCAAGGCAATACTATCAAAGGCTTCCAAAATCTTCCCACCCCCTGCTTCTATGCCCAGAAACGTTTCAATCTCTCCTGCACAACTTACAAAATGAGAGGCTTTGAGGGATTGTGTGTCCATCTGGAACCAATTCAGCCTTCTCCACTGGCCAGCCATAGAAAGCCTCATAAGACCCCCTCCGCTGTGACCGTGAGGTCATGGGAACATCCAGAGCTAAGGATAAGGGGTTGTGGTTGCTAAAAGGGCTATGAATAATATTAAAATGGGAAATCAGCAAGTATAACAGGGCTGAAACAGATATAAAGTCAATAAACATCATACATCCCCTTACTTTAAAAATTGGAGAATTTTAGCATATTGAGCCTGTCGGAAGCCAGCCGGAATGACCGCCAGTTTGAGTTCCGACAGGAAACAACCTTTAGAACGCATGCATTACATCGCATGCCATTAGATTGTGGTTTTTACAACGAAAGTCGTTACAACGACTTGCACTGGAGGGCGCTATAGGACAAGGAGTAGTTTAAATTACTATCCAACACCTTCCCTACTGTACGTAGGCTGGAGTTGGAATAGTAAATTAAACTACTCCTAAGTCAACGCTCTCAACGCAAGTCGTTGTAACGACTTGCGTTGTTAAAACCGCGATCTAATGGCATGCGATGTAATGCATGCGTGGTATCGTCATACATCCAGTTCCGACCACCTACATTGGAATTAGGCACTCAGAAGTCAAACCTATGCTCAGAGGCTGCCCGACCAACATACTAATGAGGCCCTAAGTTTTCGGCGACTTCCTTTCCGCATTCATTAAACAACCTGCCCACTTACTGCAAAGACTAATGTCTAGAAATGAATCTTGAAAAATCTCAAATTGTCATCTTCTCCAGGTTCCGCAAGAGTCATCCTTGGCTATGGAAATTAGGGCAGTTCACAGATTCTAGCAGCACATTTTACAAATACGTTAGCATCAAATTTCAAGCATCAGGTGCAGGTAAATTCCCTAAGAAAGTACTCCAAAACAAGCTCAAAGGGATCTCCTTTACATTGAATAAAGTGGAAAACACCCTTTTATGACCCTCTCTCTTGCTACTGCTGCGAATCATAAATGTCAAATATATGTCTCCATCAGCCTATGGCATTTAAGCCTTTCCAGACAAATCTGGAGGATGGCTGAATTTAATCGAACCAAGGCTATTCAGATGAATAAGTAGACTGCCAAACTTGGGGTGTGTTCAAGATGGCGGTTGGGACAGACATCTAGCTCCGACCTACCACAGTAATTTCTCTGCCTACATCTCCCTCTCAGATCGCAGACATGATGTGGGAGTACCTGCGCCCCTTTGAAGGGACCTGGTGAAGTGCATTCTGGCATCTTTGGTTGCCAGCTCCCAGAAAAGAAGCCGTAGCCTACGACACCGGTTGTGCCTCGTGGACTGAGGTTCCGGGCATCTATGACTTGACTACAGGGCTGCAGCGCAGCCGTGTGTTTCTGGAGTGCCAGAGGTGGGGGAGCCCAGTGAACTACAGTGGGGGGTCTACTGCAGTAAGAAGAGACCTGGGCAAACATTGGCAGATGGAGTGGGCGGCAGATAGCTGCCTGTAGAGGTGCTCAGAATTGGGACAAGCCCGTCCCGTGCCCAGTGGAGCCTAGGTGGGAGTCCCGCACTTTCTACATGATCGCAAGCTCAAGAAACTTTGACTGGGAAGGCCACATCACCTGCCACATATGACTCGAGGTAGGGCTTGATATCCTCCGGGCAAACAAAGCTAGCGCCACCATCGCACCCCATCTCCGCAAGGCCATCAACATCTCCTTCGAGACTGCAACCTTCCCGGGGAGCTGGAAGCACGCCGATATCAACGCCTTACTCAAGAAACCCAAGGCGGATCCAAGGGACCTCAAGAACTTCCGCCCCATCTCCCTCGTGAAGGCCGTCAACAGACAACTGACCCGCTACCTCGAGGAGAACAACATCCTGGACACGTCCCAGTCCGGGTTCCGCAGCAACCACAGTACCGAAACTGCCCTCATCGCCGCCACCGATGACATCAGGGCCCTGCTGGACAACGGTGAAACCGCGGCCCTCATCCTCCTGGACCTATCAGCCGCCTTTGACACCGTCTGTCACCGCACCCTACGCACATGCCTCCACAATGCAGGGATCCGAGACAAGGCCCTGGAATGGACCACCTCCTTCCTCTCCGGCAGAACCCAGAACGTCCGCCTCCCCCTTTCCGTTCCGAAGCCTTCGAGATCATCTGCGGCGTACCCCAAGGATCATCCCTCAGCCTGACATTGTTCAACGTCTACATGGCACCGCTCACCCACATCACCCGACTGCACGACCTCAACATCATCTCTTACACCGACGACACCCAGCTGATCCTCTCCCTCACCAAGGACACCCTCACCGCTAAAACCAACCTCCACGAAGGAATGAAGGCCATCGCCGAGTGGATGAAGAACAGCCGCCTGAAACTGAACTCAGACAAGACAGAGATCCTCATCCTCGGCTCCACCCCCTCAGCCTGGGACAACTCCTGGTGGCCAACCACACTGGGAGCAGCACCGAGACCCACCGACCACGCACGCAACCTGGGGTTTATCCTCGACTCAACACTCTCCATGACCAAGCAAGTCAACGCCATCTCGTCCTCCTGCTTCAACACCCTCCGCATGCTCCGCAAGATCTACAGGTGGATCCCCACCAAAACAAGAAGAACAGTCACCCAGGCCCTCGTCAGCAGCAGGCTGTACTACGGAAACGCCCTCTATGCAGGAGCCTCGGCCAAACTCCTGAAACGACTACAACGCATACAGAACGCCTCTGCACGCCTGATCCTCGACATCCCTCGCCACAGCCACATCACACCCCACCTGAGAAACCTGCACTGGCTTCCCGTCAACAAGAGGATCACCTTCAAACTCCTCACCCACGCACACAAGGAACTCCACAACACCGGACCGGCATACCTCAACAGACGACACCTTCTACACCCCGAACCGCCAGCTCTGCTCTGCCGACCTCACCCTCGCCACCGTCCCCCGCATCCGAAGAGTGACCACCGGCAGAAGATCGTTCTCCAACCTCGCTGCCAAGACCTGGAACACCCTCCCCATCCTCCTACGGCAGACCCAGGACTTACTAACCTTCAGGAGGCTACTCAAGACCTGGCTATTTGAGCAGTAGCAGCACCCCTCCCCCCAGCGCCTTGAGACCCTCGCGGGTGAGTAGTGCGCTTTACAAATGACTGATTGATTGATTGATTGAGGCACCCTCCTCCCACACATAAACTGTGCAAGCGACACTTCACTTTCATGTCCTGGAAGTATGGGGTTTGTCCTCACTGACTGTTGCTCATTGCCTATGCTATGTGTGGTGGCCCCTTTGACGTTGCCCTCATTGCTCGCTCACCCGGCCCGATGGGGTTTGAATGATTCCCCATGTGACTGCTTTGGGGAGCACGGACCCTTGCTGTTCTGCTGGCCACAGTATTATGAGCATAAATGTCTGACCAGGACACATGCTGGTGATGGACCAATAGGTAGCACCCCTGGATCTGTTATCCTGCTGCTTCTTCTACTGTTTGGACCCCGCTTACGTGGATAGCACCAAATAACGAGTGCTGCATTGTGAGGGACAGAACTCTCCCTGGCACCTGCCCTGCTGGCTGGTAGCCTCCATGTGCACAGTGCCTATGGCCTGACTCTGGGGCCCTCTCTCCTGGTTCCACAGCAACACTGTCCCTCCTGTTTCTTCATATAATGGCTAAAGTAAAGACAGGAACAAGGGAGATGGTATCCACATGCACACATTTATGCTGACTAATCAATAACGGTAGTGGAGCTCCTCTTGCAAGACCACACCAAAAAAGTTTTCAGAATTCTTGGCAAAAGTCGATAGCTTTCAGTCCACCTTGGAACCTAAACTGAACTCATTGATGGTTGATGTTGTATTCTTGAGAGAGGATCATAAGAAGTTCAAAGACAAGGTGCACGATATGGAAAAAGAACTGCCCACAATTCGCCCATCTGTCACAGGCCAGCAACAACCGATTGAGTTATTGCAGAAAGAAGTGGCAATCTTGAAATCCAAAACATATGACTAAGAAGGCCGTTCACGGTGGAATAATATCAGGGTGTTAGGCCTTCCTGAGGGGGTGGAAGGCCCGAGTATGGACTTGTGAATGGAGCTGTGGCTGATGGAGGAGATGCTGGGAAGAAAGGTTTCCAAGTTATTTTCCATTGAGAGAGCACACTGGGTACCTGGTTATCCCCCTGCACCGGGAACACTACCGAGAAAAGTGGTGGCAAGACCATTCAATTTCAGAGATTGAGATAACATACTACAATTCGCTCGTGCCAAGGGTCTCTGGTATGTTAACCATTATTCCGGATGATACCGTGGATGTACACAGGCAACGGGAAGCATTTTGAGATGTGAAACAGCATGTTCGCGCCCTGGGGGTCAAATATGCCCTGTTATTCCTGGCAAAGTTGTAAGTCATTTCTAGCAACTAGACACTGTTCTTCACGATGCCCCAAGGCACTTGGTCCTGGTTGGAAACTAGAGAGGATCACCAAGCTAACCCCCATTGGTGAGTCCCAATGAATGGTAAACTCAGTGATGCTGCCAACTCTATGCAAGGAATACTGGAGGCATCTGTGGCAAACTGCCGAAGGCACAGTCAGTGATGGGCGGTGGGGAAACAGTCCTCACTACCTGACCAGGAGAACAGTGACTCTTATGGCAATGATGGGACTCTTCAGGACAACACACTGGTGGTTGTACTGCCAAAGGAGCTGCTGGATGGTCCCCAGGCCACTCCAATGACTGTGGACCTGTTTCAGTCTATTTGAGTACTAGTTAAGTTTATCCCTTTACTCTGTTTGCTTTAATGCATGGGGATCAGCAAGGGCAGGAGGTGAGAAAGAGGGAAGTTTGTCACCACCAGTCCGCTGCAAGGGTAGCTTTCTATATTACTAGGTCGGTGGGCATCTGGGTAGTGGGAGTTGCTAGTGGCTGCCTTGAATCACCCCCATCACCAAATAGACTTTGTATTAGTTGCTAGTTTATTAATGGCACTAAGTGGCTGTAACCGATTGAGAGTTCAGCCGGGGTGTGGGGTTTGTTGTGGTTTGTTAATTCTGTTTTAGTATTCTTTAGTTTCATTGATTTGCTGCTCAGTTTCCCAGCTGCCACACCTGCCCCCTGACTGGTGCTTCATGGCAGGAGATGTTCACCATGCATGAAACATATGTCTTGCAGGGATTTTAATATATATTTATGTGGAATATAAGAGGGTTAGGCAATTATAGCAAACGTCATAAGATCTACTCCCACCTCAGGAGGTGCAATGTTCAAATTGCATGTCTTTCAGGAGACCCATTTGACAGCGAAGAACTCGCCAGGCTACGTATGAGCTGGCGGGGCAAGGTATTAGGCATCATGTCCTCAGCTTATGCTAAGGGGCTTTTACTCTGGGTTGCCCCAGGGGTTCTATTTGTCCTAGATCACACATTGATGGATCCAGAGGGCTGCTTTCTCAATGCAGAAGGTACACTAAATGTCAAACCCCTCACACTTCTAGCAATATATGCCCTGAATGTGGGCAAGCCTTTATTTTTCACCTCTCTTGCACCTTTTTAATTAAAAAAAATGTAGACTGCCAAACTCTACTAGGGAAGCCCCTATTTATCTGGCATTTGTCCTTAAAGAATACGCATTGACACAGAGAGCAAACCTATTAACATTTTGGTTTAAACTAAAAAAAATGGCAGAGGCTGGGAACTTTAAGTTTAATCTTGGCAAGGAGATGGCCAATTCATCTCCTTTGCCTTGGCATACTTCCATTGAGAAGTTGTTCATGGAACTTCAAATGGTTCCACCATGGTCATCGAACATTTCTTATGCATAGATGCTTTAGACTCCTTCTGAGGAGAATTGTCAAATATAAATTGGCGAATGCCCACCAGCGCACTTTGCAGGCAAAGACCCATAGTCAAATTGAAGCATCTACTTATGTAGAGCTGCTGCCACACTATTTAGTATACCCCTGACAATTCTTGCCACTTCTTCCCTCACCTGAAAGAAACTTTGGCCCGTATCCTATGCACCGTCCAATTTTTGTGCAGGAAAAGAGGCTACTGCTCAACCAACTATTGGGGGAGCTGAACACATGGGGCCAAATGTATGATCCGCATTGCTTTGCTCTTAAGAGCGATGAAAACCTTCAGTCATATTTTTGAAGTCATGTAAAAACACTTTGGGGCATGATTACAATAAAGTGGCAAAGCGTGTCATTAAGCCAAGAAGTCTAATGACACGATTCATCACTTTAGAAATGCAGGGCTGCACCATATTTACTTCAGCCCTGCATTCCTCCCTGCGCTGGTGCTATCTTTAGCTGCCTTGCGTCAACACAGGCACCCTTCCACCATAGTGCAAGGGTGCCTGTGTTGACGGGATGATTGCTTATGTGCAGGAAGGTCCCCCTTCCTGCACATAAACAATCTTTGAACGTTGTTTTGTAACTTCTAACTTGCTGCTTAATGTAGCACACATGGAAGTTGCAAAATGTAATTTTTTTAAATGATTGTTTATGCGCACATAAACAATCATAGGCAATTTGCTGTTTCTATGTGTGCTGCACAAGGCAGGACATATGGAAACAGCAAAAGCAAGGAGAAATAAAGCATTTCTCATCGTTGTGCCTGTATAAGATAAGGCTTTCCCTGTTTTTAATTTTGGTGCTGCCTCCTATTTCCGCTGCCCTTGTAAATAGGAGGCAGCATCAAAATCAATGGGCGTTGTGGTGGAACGCCCAATGCAACACCCATTGCCCTCCCCTTTCACGCTAAATACAGAGTGAAATGGTGCCTTATTTACAAGGCAGCGTTAAGCCACGTTAAGTGGCTTACGGCTACCTTGTAAATAAGTCGAGGCCCCTATCGCCATCACTGAAAGTGACGTTGTGGTTGCGATAGGAGCTTGTAAATATGAACCTTTGTGTGGCTCCAAAAATCTGGAGGAATGCAACGCAGCACAAATTTCTGCATTGAGTTACTCTGCCCACATAACTCCCATAGTATTTTGACACATATTCAGATTTACAATTCCTTGTAAACCTGGGAATGCACCAAAAAAATATGCTTCCCCATGGGAGGGGTAACAAGGAGAAATATATTCATTTCTCCTCATTTGTTCCCCTTTCTATGTGTGCTGCATTCATAAAAAGAGGAAAAAACCTTCAATGGTTGTTTTTGCACAGGAAGCTGCCAATTCCTACTCAAAAACAATCCTGCCTACAACACAGTTACTCTTGCACCATGGTGCCAGGATGTCTGTTTTGGCATAAGGGTGCAGAAACAGCTCCAGCACAAGGGAAAGGGACAGGAATTGGAAGTATTGGATAAATACTGGGCAGCAACATGACTTACTGCACTGCCCTGTGCCATGAAGGTCATAAATATGGCCCACGATCTTGCCAATTAAGCTCTGCTTCCAGGGGACGGACAGCAGACTCACTGTGAGATATTTGTAGTTCATGGACAAGGTGGCCAATAGAACAGTCTAAAGAGTTAAAGGCAGGTTGCAGCTCCTGTGAAATGCAAATGACATGATTTGGGCAAAGCACAGAGCGTCTTCTAGCAATGCTTTTGCGCAATTAACTGATGTAAGATGCCTTTTTTTAAAGCAGCTTCTACTGACGGAGCCTCAGCTGCCAGAAGGCCCACCAACATTATAATTAAGGCTCCCGGTTTTATGGTATTTTTTTTTTAATATTTCCGTCTGCATTTATACATATTTATTTGTTGGCTATCTTATTGGTATTTATCCAGATTTAATTTGTGTTTCAAGAATAAATGTAGCTGCAAAATGGTATATTTCTGCGTTTATATAACTCTTTGCCGTACACTCAAACAAGGATACCTGTCACGTTATAAAAAACTAAGCAGCCACGTATAACAAAAGACTACACTCACAGGTACATATTTGTATCATACTACAAATGTATTTTAACATATGCCTGTATTTAAGGAAATCTCATCCTGTATTTTAACCCTCCATGCTGTCTGCCTGCTCAGCTGTTGCCTAGATTTCATGAAAGACAGCATGGAGAGTATCTCACTAGAAGTACCATTTTCAGTATTTTACCGCTTTTAAAAATAAATACAGACAGGAAACACATTGCTTTCTGTGTGTATTTATCTGTAAAAATCAGTAAAAACGGAAAAACGGAAGCATTAGTTATAATGCTCTATTATAACTTTTGTATATATTGACTCTATCTTGCTTTTATGGATCGGACGACTTTGTATTAGATAATTTCAGTGGATTTAATTAACTATCAAATAAAGATTATTCTAGTACTTTCTAGTTGCAAACATCTGATCTGCATACAAGCAGGAATGAAGGGCCTCGTAACCCTCTAGTAAACCTCTAGTCATGCTAGGACTGTACATGCAGGAATGAAGGGCCTTGTAACCCTCTAGTCATGCCAGGACTGTACATGCTGGAATGAAGGGTCTTGTAACCCTCTAGTAAACCTCTAGTCATGCTAGGACTGTACATGCAGGAATGAAGGGCCTTGTATACCTCTAGTAAACCTCTAGTCAGGTAATGACTATACTTGCAGGAATGAAGGGCCTTGTAAACTTCTAGTAAACCTCTGGTCATGCTAGGACTGTACATGCAGGAATGAAGGGCCTTGTAAACCTCTAGTAAACCTCTAGTCATGCTAGGACTGTACCCGCAGGAATGAAGGGCCTTGTAAACGTCTAGTAAACCTCTAGTCATGCTAAAACTCTACATGCAGGAATAAAGGGCCTTATAAGCCTCTAATAACCTTCTAGTCATGCTAGGACTGTACATGCAGGAATGAAGGGTCTTGTAACCCTCTAGTAAGCCTCTAGTCATGCTAGGACTGTACATGTAGGAATGAAGGGCCTTGCATACCTCTAGTCAGGTAATGACTATACTTGCAGGAATGAAGGGCCTTGTAAACCTCTAGTAAACCTCTGGTCATGCTAGGACTGTACGTGCAGGAATGAATGGCCTTGTAAACCTCTAGTAAACCTCCAGTCATGCTAGGAATGTACGTGCATGAATGAAGTGCTTTGTAAACCTGTAGTAAACCTCTAGTCATGCTAGGAATGTACATGCAGGAATGAAGTGCCTTGTAAACCTCTAGTAAACCTCTAGTCATGTAATGACTGTACATGCAGGAATGAAGGGCCTTGTAAACCTCTAGTAAATCTCTACTCATGCTAGGACTGTACATGCAGGATTGAAGGGCCTTGTAAACGTCTAGTAAACCTCTAGTCATGCTAGAACTGTACATGCAGGAATGAAGGGCCTTGTAAACTTCTAGTAATCCTCTAGTCATGCTCGGACTGTACATGCTGGAATAAAGGGCCCTGTAAACCTCTAGTAAACCTCTACTCATGTAATAACTGTACATGCAGGAATGAAGGGCCTTGTAAATGTCTAGTAAAACTTTAGTCATGCTATGACTGTACATGCAGGAATTACCTCTATTCGTGCCATGACTGTATATGCAGGAATGACCTCTAGTCATGCTATGACTGTAAATGCAGGAATGACCTCTAGTCATGCTATGATTGTACCGGCAGGACTGAACTTTAGACGTGCTAGGACTGTGCATGCAGGAATGAAGGGCCTGGTAAAACCTCTAGTAAACCTCTAGTCATGCTGGGACTGTATAAGCAGGAATGAAGGGCCCTGTAACCCTCTAGTAAACCTCTAGTCATGCTAGGACTGTACATGCAGGAATGAAGTGTGAGAAGTTGGCCTGGTATATGCTGTCCACTAATTATAGTGGGAACCTTGCACCAGTCCAAACAACCCCTTATTGGAGATAGGTTAAAGACAACCTTTATTGAAAGCTATCCTAGTGGTAGCTATGGAGAGAAGCCTTCAGGCTAAGGGGCCGATTCTGATTCGGGCCGGAAATCTCTCCGACCGAGCCGGACCCGGAGAGATTTCCGACCGAATCGGACCCGTGCAGTCCGACCGAACGAGTACGATGCGCACGTATGCCATCGGACTCGAGTCGGTCGGACTCCCATTGAAGTCAATGGGAGCCTGTCGTACAACGCGTACGCGGGCTCCCATTGACTCAATGGGTGCGATGCGGACAAGTGCGCCCCTACAGCATGTACGCGGCAAAGCGATTTGCGCCGTACACGCACAGGTAGGGGGACCCATGGGTCCCCCCGTGTGCGACTCCGCGCGGCTATGCGTACAGGGGGTCCGACACGGACCCCCAAAGTACGGCTCCGACAGCTCTTTCGAGCCGGAGTGCGCGGCTCGGTCGGACTGCCCGCGGCGCGCATCGTACTTACCCGGCCGGGGAACGTCTCCATTGCGCGGTGCGAGTCGAGTCCGAGCGAGTTGGTCGGTGCGGTTAGACCCGGGAACGAGTCGGTCGGAGCGGTCGGGACGCCCGGACGAGTCGGTCGGCGAATACGCATCGTACTCGCTCGCCCGGACGCGCGTACGAATCGGTCGGGAAATAGGGCTCCGAATCGGATCCGGTTAAGCCGAATCCGATTCGGAGCCCTACCGGCCGAGATCGGAATCGGCCCCTATGTCTTGAAGGAATGTAAAGCAGCTTGTTTTACCAGTCTATAATCTCTTGAGTGACCAAATGAAAGAGGACCACACCAGGTATATATTCAAAATATATGTATTTATTGCTAAACACACCCCTCTAGTCTCTTTATGAGGCTAGAGTTCGAAGTACATAAGTTATAAGTTAGTTATCAACAGTAATAGCACAAATACACGTTTGAGCCCAAGGGGCGTACCAAATCATATACCAATAAAGTGGTATAAGAACCACGACTGAGCTAGACACAAGGCCTAGAGCCTGTAGAAGTGCTTGGACCACAAGGAACCACCCAAGGTAGTGACACAGGGGACCCATGGGGGACGCGTGCAGTGTGAGAACACAGCCGTGAATCGCCGTTGACTTCTATGGGGAAAGTCGCGGTTGGAATTTTAAAGAAAAGGGACACTTAGAGGAGGACTTGGAGCAAACCCCTTTAAAACTGGGTCGTTCTAGAGTCTATACCCACGGGAGCACCGGAGTACTCGAGTTACCTCACCCAGGGAAGCCGGGTGCATAGGTGTCTTTCGGGGTCGGGTTTCGTCGTCGGTTTCAATGGCGATCTGCTGCAAAGTGCTGCTGGCGGCCAAGTCGAAAGTGTTCGGGTGGATACAAAGGTGGATCGTAGATCTAAAGAACCTGAAAGCAGAGGGGACAGAGTCTGGGTCACTAGCCAGTGACCAGGAAGGCGATGAGCGGATGCCCACCGATGTCGGGTGCTTCAGGTAGGTTGACAGTCATCTTGACTCTTCAGCCACGAGGTCCAAGAGGCGTCGACGATGACCAGGAGCTGGATTTGAGCTATCCCACGACGTCTGTCGATTACAGGGGTGTCGGTGACCAGATTGGACCCAACAAGCCTTGGCAACGGCAAGTCTCATGGAAATAGAAGAAGGACAGTGGTGCAGAGCAGCAAGGTCTGAGGGACTCACCCAGCGAGGGTGTGTCAGGGCACGCATGGAGCAACCAGGGAAGCCCAAGCAAAAGAAGATTGGCCTTCGGGAGGGCCCACTAGCCAACGGACTAGCAACCGCGAAGGAGCCTCAGGTGGACACACTTAGAGCTGTCTCACGGGACACTCGTGGAGTGGAGGCCAGTGATCTTCAGTGCAGTCGGTGCTGGAGGTGGTGGCTACTCGGAGCCCAAAGCACAACTTCGTGGGAGACCAGGAAGAGGATGCACTTGCAAATGTGCTTGGTGTCCAGGGATCACGGTTCCACGTTACCCACGACAGCTACGTGCCTCAGCTTTGCTGGGGACTCAGGGCAGCCTCGGGGAAGTCTGGAAATATACCTCTGGTGATGCAAAGAGTTCGGCGTCCGGTGGGAGCTTCAGCGATGCAGACCAGACAATTGCTTCGTTGGTGCCTGCCAAGCAGGGGAGTCACTCCTTGACCCCAAGGGAGATTCTTCAGTCCTCTAATCTTAAAGTAGAGCGTCAAAGGTCCAGGATTCTGTATCAGAGTTTCGTCCAGGTAAATCTAAAGTCCTAAGGACTGGGGTCCCATAGTTATACTAAGTTAGGGGGTTGGACATACTCTGGGGACCCACCTATGGGAGGGTCAGGGAAGAGGGGTGTTTACACCCATTCCCTTTGTCCAGTTTCATGCCAGAGCAGGGGCTGGAAGCCCCTGAACCAGTTTGAACTGGGGTATGCACAGGGACACCAAGTGTGCCCCCAGTGCAGGACTTCAAAGCACCAGAGAGTGCTCCCGCCCAGCCCCAATACACATTATCCTGTCTGGGGAGGTGGTTACACCACCCTGGGACAGGAAACCTATTGTCCAGGCCTCCCCTGCCGGAGTTTCAGTCAGCAGCAGGAGGCCAGACCCGTGTCTGTGGCAGCGGCATCCATTTTGTGATGCCAGGGCTTGGAAAGAAGTTACCGGGCAGGCCGGTGTGTACATGTCTCTCCCTCTAGAAGGGTGGAATGCTACCCCCGCCGCCAGACCTGGCGGGGGGGTAGTATTCCAAGATGTTTGACACCAAACACAACATGTTTCCGTGCAGCCATCCCAAAGTTAGCATTTAACGCGAGGTTATAATGCGCTTAAGAGTATATGGTCAGGCTGCACTACAAACAGCATCAGAGAAGGGTCTCCGAACGCTGCAGAGGGGCTCTGCTCATGCAGGGGCACCCTCTCACGTAGGAACCAAGCACTCTGCCTTCAGGATTGACAAGGCGTGCCATAGGAGTGACTTATAGGTTTATATGTGTGTATGTATGTAGTGATATAGGTAACCTATATCACAGTAAGGGGTGCATGCACCACCTTACCCGGCTGCAGTAGCAGACCTGTGGTGTCCTTTTGGCTGGCCTTCCAGGGGTGGCACAATACATGCTTCAGCCCCTGGCAGGCCTCTGAGGTACCTATGCCCTGGGTACATAGTATACCATATACTAGGGACTTACAAGGGCACTCCAGATTCCAATCAGAGATGTGCCTAAGGCACATGGAAACCATTTTAGAGAGGAAGCAGCTAGGCTGGGGTTCTGATTAGCAGGGCCCCAGCCAGACTAAAGTCGAAAAACAGTGAAGCATCAGCAAAAAGTGGGGGTACCCATGTGAAGCAGATCCTACTCTCCTACATGAAGGGCCTTGTAAACCTCTAGCAAACCTCTAGTCATGCTAGGACTGAACATGCAGGAATGAATGGCCTTGTAAACCTCTAGCAAACCTCTAGTCATGCTAGGACTGTACCTGCAGGAATGAATGACCCTGTAAACCTCTTGCAAACCTCTAATCATGCTAGGACTGTACATGCAGGAATGAAGGGCCTTGTAAACGTCTAGTAAACCTCTAGTCATGCTAGGACTGTACATGCTGGAATGAAGGGCCACGTAAACCTCTAGTAAACCTCTACTCATGTAATAACTGTACATGCAGGAATGAAGGCCTTTGTATACCTCTAATAAACCTCTATTCATGCTATGACTGTACATGCAGGAATGACCTCTATTCATGCCATGACTGTATATGCAGGAATGACCTCTAGTTGTGCTATGACTGTACATGCAGGAATGATTTCTAGTCATGCTAGGACTGTACATTCAGGAATGACCTCTAGTCATGCCAGGACTGTACATGAACGATTGAACTCTAGTCGTGCTATGAGTGTACATGCAGGAATGACCTCTAGTCATTCTAAGACTGTACATGCAGGAATGAACTCTAGTCCTGCTTTGACTCTACATGCAGGAATGAACTCTAGTCCTGCTTTGACTGTACATGCAGGAATTACCTCTAGTTGTGCTAGGACTGTACGTGCTGGAATGACCCCTAGTCGTGCTTTGACTGTACATGCAGGAATGACCTCTAGTCATGCTAGGATTGTACATGCAGGAATGACCTCTAGTAGTGCTAGGACTGTACATGCAGGAATGACCTCTAGTCGTGCTAGGACTGTACATGCAGGAATGACCTCTAGTCATGCCAGGACTGTACATGTAGGAATGACCTCTAGTTGTGCTAGAACTGTACTTGCTGGAATGACCTCTAGTTGTGCTTTGACTGTACATGCAGGAATGACCTCTAGTCCTGCTTTGACTGTACATTCAGGAATGACCTCTACTCGTGCTAGGATTGTACATGCAGGAATAACCTCTAGTCCTGCTTTGACTGTACATGCAGGAATTACCTCTAGTTATGCTTGGACTGTACATGCAGGAATGACCTCTAGTCGTGCTAGGACTGTACATGCAGGAATGGCCTCTCGTCATGTTAGGAATGTACATGCTGGAATGACCTCTCGTCGTGCATTTGCAGCCATCCAGATGACGGTGACAGATGCCCATTGTCAAATTAATGTTTATTGGGCAGATGTCCTGCAACCAGCTTCAAACCCACATTTTGCATTGCAACTGGTTGGTTCATCAAAGCAGCAAATTACAGGCCAGTTCGTAATCTGCATTTCTGTGCAAAATTTTGAGTGGAATTTGACCTGTTCTTTAGTGCATCAGTCCCTGTATTACATCCATGCAAATTGGTCAAGGGACAGAGAAAGCAAGCACAAAGGATGTGAGGACAGGTTCACCAGGACTGCAAGTTTCTGCTGGTGTAATATTTACTCCAAAGATCCTGCATCGTTGCTCTTCACTTATCCTGCACCATTGTTACATTCCTATGAAATCACGAGGCCCTAGTAACACATTTGTTCTGTTCCCCTCACCAATCCCATGTACTTCATTTTACGCTTTGCTTTTTCATGCTTCTCTCTATGGTCTTACATCCAGTGCCCCATATCTCATCCCACACCGTGCCCCAATAACTTCTTCATGCACCCTCCGTGCCTAGCCTGCTGATTTATGAGCAATTTCCAAAAAGGGAAAGGAAAGTAAATGTCTGCACCTGTTGACATGCATTGCTATGCTTCATATGCTTCTGAATAAATCTTGGGCCAGATGTACAACCCATTTTTGCGTCCGCAAACGGAGATCAGACCATTTACGACAGCAAAAAATGTTCCAGGCATGTACAAATCCTATTTTGCAAGTCACTGACTAGTAAAATAGCATTTGCAACTCTCGCTATTAGGAAGGGGCGTCCCTTCCTAATAGCTATCATGCCATGTACTATTGTTTTGTGACTGCATTTGCGGATGCAAAATGCTCGCAGTTTACCACCCTTTTAAAAAGGGTGGTAAACCATTCGCAAACGGGAAGGGTCCCCAGGGGACCCCTTCCCCTTTGTGAATGTGTGCCTGCCCTTAAAAAATGAAACTGAAAAGTTTCATATTCCTTTTTTAAATTCATCCCATTTTCCTTTAAGGAAAACGGGCTGCATAAAAAAAAAAAACTGCTTTATTTAAAAGCAGTCCCAGACATGGTGGTCTGCTGACCCCAGCAGGCCACCATCCCTGGGAGTGCTAGCCATTCCCAATGGGGTCGCAAATTGCGACTGCTGTTTTCTTTGAAAAAGAAAAAGGAAAAGGAGCTGTGATAAAATTTGCGGGCACACCCCTAGCGCCTTCTTTGGTGTTAGTGGCCACACTGTGCCTGTTATATGCAGGGGTGCAGGCACGAACATCGGCAATCCTTTTAAAGACATTTTTGAATGTGAGTGACGGCGGCGACCCACTTGGGTTTTACTGAACCACCAGTCCCAGGAAGCATTGCTTCAGGTGGTTCACCTGAGCAATATTATTATGGGGATTTACTGGTGGTTGCCGCACGCCGTCACATCACATGGTCTGCCACTGAAGAGGGCGTTGGCCCAAAACGCGTCTGGCAGGAAACCAGAAAAGGACTTTGTTCATGGCGTGTGCCCTTGGTTTGGTGTAATTTCCACCTGGGAGTGCATCCCACCTAGAGGCAACTCTTTTTGTATTTTGTATAGCGGCCTGCCTGGTCGCGGGATGCACCACGCGAAACACTTGCGAGTCCGTGGCTGCTTTATTGGGGCAGCTAACTGTGAGACAGGAGGTGCCTGTTATATGCAGGGGTGCCGGCGTGAACATCGGCAATCCTTTTAAAGACATTTTTGAATGTGAGTGACGGCGGCCACCCACTTGGGTTTTACTGAACCACCAGTCCCAGGAAGCATTTCTTCAGGTGGTCCACCTGAGCATAATTATTATGGGGATTTACTGGTGGCTGCCGCACGCCGGCACGTCACATGGTCTGCCACTGAAGAGGGCATTGGCCCGAAACGCGTCTGGCAGGAAACAAGAAAAGGACTTTGTTCATGGCGTTTGCCCTTGCTTTGGCGTAATTTCCACCTGGGAGTGCATCCCACCTAGAGGCAACTCTTCTTTTTTCATATGTATATATATATATACATATTCACTGGAAAAAACATAGGCTTCAGGGACGTTATAGTTAGAAATTAGCATTTAAAAAACCTTTGAAATTCACTGAAAAAACCATAGGTTTCAGGGACGTTATAGTTAGAAATTAGCATTTAAAAAACCTTAGAAATTCACTGAAAAAACCACAGGTTTCAGGGACATTATAATTAGTTGGACATTTCACTCATACAAAACCAGAGAAATTCGGCCGCTATAGTTAGTTCAGCTAACTATAACTCTCGCCCCCGCAATGCACTGCAGATGACGTCACATATTACATCATTCATGACATGGTCAGTGACATCACTGATAACATCACTGATGACATCTCAAATGACATCACTGATGACATCATCCAGTGACTGTGTGTTTTTATAAAGTTTAAATATGTTTAATATATATGCCAAGGTGTATTGAAGAATGAGTGGGTGTATAAGTGTCTGGATGGATGATTTAGTAGGTGCATGACTGATTGTATAAGTGAGTGATTAAATGTGTCTTACTGAATGCATGGGTTAGTGACTGATACAGACATTCACACAGTTTAGTTTGTCAGTTGGTGTGTAAGCGGTTGCATGGGTTGGTGAGTAGCTAAATGAGGATCTATATGGGTTATTGATTGGTTGTCTGAGTATCTATGGGTGCCTGAGTGTCTGTATGGGTGGGTGGGGGTATGTGACTGTGCATAAATATGTGAGTGGATGATTCACTGGGTGTATGGGTTCAAGAGTGCATCTGTGAAGGGCTGTATGGGTGGGCGAGTGTGTGTATGGGTGTGTTGGTGAGTGAATGGATGCCTCAGTGGTACATGTGTGAGTAACTGCATATATGAAAGGCAGTATATGTGAGTGTTGAGTGTATAAATGACTATGTGTGAGAGTGAGTGATTGTGAGAGTGGCTGTATGGATCAGTGTGTGCTTGTATTAGTTATTGTATAAGAGTATAAGTATGTGTTAGTATATGTTTGAATAAGTGAGGTGGTGTGTGTATAACTGTATAGGTGAGTAAATGGGAGTGTGATTGATTCCTTGCATGACTGACTAGGTGTGTGAGTAACTCTATGGATGAGTGGCGGTGTGTGAGTGTCTGTATAGATATGTGAGTGCATATGATAATGCCGTATTGATGGTTGACTGCATGTATGAGTGACTGTATGGGTGAATGAGTGGATGGGTGTGTAGACCTAGGAATTAGTGAGTGGGTATGTACTAACTGGTATTGGTGTGTCTATGGTTTCGAAAATGGTAGTCTGTATTTTAGAGTGGGTGTATCAAAGGTTATATTAAGGTATGAGGAGGTGCATCAGATTATCACGGGGATGATGTCATCAGTGATGTCATCAGTGATGTCATTTGAGATGTCGTCAGTGATGTCATCAGTGATGTCACTGACCATGTCATGAATGATGTAATATGTGACATCATCAGCAGTGCATTGTGGGGGCGCGAGTTATAGTTAGCTGAACTAACTATAATGGCCGAATTTCTCTGGTTTTGTATGAGTGAATTGTCCAACTAACTATAACGTCCCTGAAACCTGTGGTTTTTTCAGTGAATTTCTAAGGTTTTTTAAATGCTAATTTCTAACTATAACGTCCCTGAAACCTATGGTTTTTTCAGTGAATTTCAAAGGTTTTTTAAATGATAATTTCTAACTATATCGTCCCTGAAACCTATGTTTTTTTCAGTGAATTTCAAAAGTTTTTTAAATGCTAATTTCTAACTATGCCTACAGAGGTAGGACATGTGAAGAAAGAGGAAAAAAGGTGCAGAAAGAAGCAAGAGAAATGCAGAAAGAGGCAACAGAAGTCCAGAAAGACGAAGAAAAGTGCAGAAAGAAGTAAGAGATATGCAGAAAGAACCAACATAGGTGCAGAAAGAGGCCTTGTTTCAAAGTCATCCTGTGCCCCCAACTTTTTACTGACTGGTATTGGTGGTAACTGACTCTGACTAACCAGCCCCGGAGCCAGTGCTATGCTGAAAGACACTTAGAATACAGTGAAAACACCTACATACACTAGGGTACACTATGGGTTGGGGTATCCCTGTGATTGGCATGACCTCCCCTGTAAGCCCCTAGTACATAATAGGGCAGGGGGACTAAAAGTACCTCTAACTCAGAGGTGCAGAAAGAGGCAAGCTAGGTGCAGGAAGAAGTAAGGGCAGTGCAGAAAGAACCATAAGAGGTGCAAAAAGAGGCAAGAGGGGTGCAGAAAAAGGTAGGAGGGATGCACAAAGAGGCAAGGGTGTTACAGAAAGAGGCAGGAGGGGTGCTGAAAGAAAGAAGAGAAGTGCAGAAAGAGGCAAGTGAGGTGCAGCAAAAAGCAAGAGCAGTGCAGAAAGAACCAACAGAGGTGCTGAAATAGGCGTGAAGGGTACAGAAAGAGCAAGAGAAGTGCAGAAAGAGGCAATAGCGGTACAGAAACAGGCAAGAAAGGTGCAGAAACAGGGTACAGGGGTGCAGAAAGAGGCAAGAGAGGTACAGAAAGAGAAAAGAGGGGTGCAGAAAGAGGCAAGAAATCTGCAGAAAAAAGCAACAGAGGTTCTGAAAGAGGCAAGTGACGTGCAGAAAGAGGCAAGAGATCTGCAGAAAAAAGCAACAGAGGTGCTGAAAGAGGCAAGTGAGGTGCAGAAACAAGCAAGAAAGGTGCAGAAAGAGGTAATAGAAGTGCTGAAAGAAGCAACACAGGTGCAGAAAGAGGCAGGTGAGGTGCAGAAAGAAGCAAGAGAGGTGCAGAAAAAGGCAACAGAGGTGTAGAAAAAAGCAAGAGAAGTGCAGAAAGAGGCACATGAGGTGCAGAAAGAAGCACGAGCAGTGCAGAAAGAACCAACAGAGGTGCTGAAAGAGGCAACAGAGGTGCAGAAGGAGGCACAAGATGTGCAGAAAGAATAAAGAAAAGTACAGAAATAAGCAAAAGAGGTGCTGAATGAGGCACAAAGGGTGCAGAAAGAGGCAAGAGAAGTGCAGAAAGATCCAAGAGAAGTGCAGAAAGAAGCAACAGAGGTGCAGAATGAGGCACAAGGGGTGCAGAAAGAAGGAACAGAAGTGCAGAAAAAGCAACAGAGGTACAGAAAGAGGCAAGAGTGGTGCAGAAAGAGGGAAGAGAGGTGTAGAAAGAGGCAAAAGAGTTGGACAAATAGGGAAGAGGGGTGCCGAAAGAGGGAACAGGGGTGCAGAAATAAGCAACAGAGGTGCCGAAAGAGGCAAGAGAGGTGCAGAAAGGCAAGAGAGGTGCAGAAAGAGGCAAGAGATCTGCAGAAAAAAGAAACAGAGGTGCTGAAAGAGGCAAGTGAGCTGCAGAAAGAAGCAAGAGAGGTGCAGAAAGAGGCAACAGAGGTGTAGAAAAAAGCAAGAGAAGTGCAGAAAGAGGCACGTGAGGTGCAGAAAGAAGCAAGAGCAGTGCAGAAAGAACCAACAGAGGTGCAGAAAGAGGCAACAGAGGTGCAGAAGGAGGCACAAGATGTGCAGAAAGAAGGAAGAGGAGTGCAGAAAGAAGCAACAGGTGCTTAAAGAGTCATGAGGGGTGCAGAAAGAAGGAAGAGAAGTGCAGAAAGAAGCAACAGAGGTGCTGAAAGAGGCACGAAAGGTACAGAAAGAGGCAAGAGAAGTGCAGAAAGAATCTACAGGAACAGAAAGAGGCAAGAGTGGTGCAGAAAGATGGAAGTGAGGTGTAGAAAGAGGCAAGAGAGTTGGACAAATAGGGAAGAAGTTTACAGAAAGAGTCAGGAGGGGTGCAGATAGAAGCAACAGAGGTGCCGAAAGAGGCAAGAGAGGTGCATAAAGAAGCAAGTGAAGTGCAGAAAGAGGCAACAGAGGTGCAGAAAGACGCAAGAGAGGTGCAGAAAGAAGGAACAGAAGTGCAGAAAGAAGCAACAGAGGTGCTGAAAGAGGCACAAAGGGTGCAGAAAGAGGCAAGAGAAGTGCAGAAAGAAGCAACAGAGGTAAAGAAAGAGGCAAGAGTGGTGCAGAAAGAGGGAAGAGAGGTATAGAAAGAAGCAAGAGAGTTGCACAAATAGGTAAGATGGGTGCAGAAAGAGGCAGGAGGGGTGCAGAAAGAAGCAACAGAGGTGCCGAAAAAGGCAAGAGAGGTGCAGAAAGGTACAAGTGAAGTGCAGAAAGAGGCAACAGTGGTGCAGAAAGATACAAAAGAGGTGCAGAAACAAGCAAGAAAAGTGCAGAAAGAGCTAAGAGAATTGCTGAAAGATGCAACAGAGGTTTAGAAAGAAGCAACATAAGTGCAGAAAGAGGCAAGTGGGGTGCAGAAAGAAGCAAGAGTAGTGCAGAAAGAACCAACAGAGGTGCAAAAAGAGGCAAGAGGGGTGCAGAAAAAGGTAGGAGGGGTGCACAAAGAGGCAAGAGAGGTACAGAAAGAGGCCAGAGGGGTGCAGAAAGCAGGAAGAGAAGTGCAGAAAGAGGCAAGAGAATTGCTGAAAGAAGCAACATAGGTGTAGATAAAAGCAAGAGAAGTGCAGAAAGAGGCAAGTGAGGTGCTGAAAAAGCAAGATCAGTGCAGAAAGAACCAACAGAGGTGCTGAAAGAGGCACGAAGGGTGCAGAAAGAGCAAGAGAAGTGCAGAAAAAGGTAACAGAGGTACATAAAGAGGCAAGAGATGTGCAGAAACAAGCAGGAAAGGTGCAGAAACAGGGAACAGGGGTGCAGAAAGAGGCAAGAGAGGTGCCGAAAGAGAAAAGAGGGGTGAAGAAAGGGGCAAGAGATCTGCAGGAAAAAGCAACAGAGGTGCTGAAAGAGGCAAGTGGGGTGCAGAAAGAAGCAAGAGAGGTGCAGAAAGAGGCAATAAAAGTTCAGAAAGAAGCAACAGAGGTGCTGAAAGACGCAAGTGAGGTGCAGAAAGAGGCAAGCGATCTGCAGACAGAAGCAAGAGAGGTGCTGAAAGAGGCAAGTGGGGTGCAGAAAGAAGCAAGAGTGGTGCAGAAAGAGGCAATAAAGTACAGAAAAAAGCAACAGAGGTGTAGAAAGAGGCAAGCGGGGTGCAGAAAGAGGAGAGAGCAGTGCAGAAAGAACTAAGAGAAGTGCAGAAAGAAGCAACAGAGGTGTAAAAGGAGGCAAGAGGGGTGCAGAAAAAGGTAGGAGAGGTGCACAAAGAGGCAACAGAGGTACAGAAAGAGGCAAGAGAGGTGTAGAAACAGGCAGGAAAGGTGCAGAAACAGGGAACAGGGGTGCAGAAAGAGGCAAGAGAGGTGCAGAAAGAGAAAAGAGGGGTGCAGAAAGAGGCAAGAGATCTGCAGAAAAAAGCAACAGAGGTGCTGAAAGACGCAAGTGAGGTGCAGAAAGAGGCAAGAGATCTGCAGAAAAAGCAACAGATGTGCTGAAAGAGGCAAGTGAGGTACAGAAAGAAGCAAGAGAGGTGCAGAAAGAGGCAATAGAAGTGTAGAAAGAAGCAACAGAGGTGCAGAAAGAGGCAAGAGGGGTGCAGAAAGAAGGAAGAGAAGTGCAGAAAGAAGCAACAGAGGTGCTTAAAGAGGCATGAAGGGTGCAGAAAGAGGCAAGAGAAGTGCAGAAAGAAGGAACAGAGGTACAGAAAGAGGCAATAGTGGTGCAGAAAGAGGGAAGAGAGGTGTAGAAAGAGGCAAGAGAGTTGCACAAATAGGGAAGAGGGGTGCAGAAAGAGGCAGGAGGGGTGCAGAAAGAATTAACAGAGGTGCCAAAAGAGGCAAGAGAGGTGCAGAAAGAAGCAAGTGAAGTGCAGAAAGAGGCAAGTGAGGTGCAGAAAGAAGCAAGAGCAGTGCAGAAAGAACCAACAGAGGTGCAAAAAGAGGCAAGAGGGGTGCAGTAAGATGTGGAGAGGTGTACAAAGAGGAAAGAGAGGTACAGAAAGAGGCAGGAGGGGAGCAAAAAGAAGGAAGAGAAGTGCAGAAAGAGGCAAGAGAATTGCTGAAAGAAGCAACAGAGGTGTAGAAATAAGCAATAGAAGTGCAGAAAGAGACAAGTGAGGTGCAGAAAGAAGCAAGAGAACTGCAGAAAAACCGTTAGAGGTGCAGAAAGAGTCAAGAGGGGTACAGAAAGAGGCAAGAGAAGTGCAGAAAGAAGCAAAAGAGGTGCAGAAAGAGGCAAGAGAACTGCAGAAAAAGGCAAGAGAGGTGCAGAAAGAGAAAAGAGGGGTGCAGAAAGAGAAAAGAGGGGTGCAGAAAGAGGCAAGAGGAGTGCATAAAGAGGAAAGAGGGGTGCAGAAAGAAGCAAGCTAGGTGCAGAAAGAGGCAACAGAGGTGCAGAAAGATGCAAGAGAGGTGCAGAAAAAAGCAAGAGAAGTGCAGAAAGAGGCAAGAGAATTGCTGAAAGAAGCAGCAGAGGTGCAGAACGAGGCAAGAGAGGTGCAGAACAAGGCAAGAGAGGTGCAGAAAGAGGCAGGAAAAGTGCAGAAAGAGGGAACAGGGGTGCAGAAAGAGGCAAGAGGGATACAGAAATTTGCAAATGAGGTGCAGAAAGAAGCAAGAGCAGTGCAGAAAGAACCGTCAGAGGTGTAGAAAGAGTCAAGAGGGGTGCAAAAAGAGGTAGGAGAGGTGCACAAAGAGGCAAGAGGGTACAGAAAGAGGCAATAGGGATGCAGAAAGAAGGAAGATAAGTGCAGAAAGAAGCAACAGAGGTGCTGAAAGAGACAAGAAGGGTGCAGAAAGAGGGAAGAAGGGTGCAGAAAGAGGCAAGAGGGGTACAGAAAAAGAAAGAAATGTGCAGAAAGAAGCAACAGAAATGCAGAAAGAGGCAAGAGAGGCGCAGAAGGAAGCAAGAGTGGCTTGCACACCATTAGTACCAATTTAACACCCACATTTAGCAATAAGTTCTACGTTTGCAAAGGGCCTTCCACCACGCTGTAACACTTGTCGCTGCATTTTTGATAATGTTTGAGCTAGAAACAAGTCTTTTTTTGTTCAAAACTGCAGATTAGGGAGCAGATAATGGATTATGTGGCTAATGCGGAAAATGTATTATTATGCAAAAATCTGTGCAGCCAAACAGTCGCATAATTCCAGTGGCCCTGCTTATACCTCTGACTAGGTCCACAAGTGCTCCTCAGTGATTCCTTCTTTTTTTTGTCTTACTGAGTTCATAGTTGAGCTTTTATGGAAACGAGGAAGACTAAACTTGAGGTTACCACTCCACAACAAAGACTAGCATACCACGGGCCTGATTCACAGAACTAACTTACGTCAAAATCCTAAACTTACAACAATTTTGGTATTCACAGAATGAACTTACACATTTGGGTATTCACAGAATGAACTTATACATTTGGGTATTCACAGAATGAACTTACAACAATTTTGGTATTCACAGAATGAATTTACACATTTGGGTATTCACAGAATGAACTTACAACAATTTTGGTATTCACAGAATGAACTTACACATTTGGGTATTCACAGAATGAACTTACACATTTGGATATTCACAGAATGAACTTACTCATCCTAACCTTATGTCCGCACTCGGGCCGGAATTTCCGGCCCGGTGGCGGACATAAAGTTAGGATGAGTAAGTTAATTCTGTGAATACCAAAATTGTTGTAAGTTCATTCTGTGAATACCCAAATGTGTAAGTTCATTCTGTGAATACCCAAATGTGTAAGTTCATTCTGTGAATACCAAAATTGTTGTAAGTTCATTCTGTGAATACCCAAATGTGTAAGTTCATTCTGTGAATTACCAAATGTGTAAGTTCATTCTGTGAATACCCAAATGTGTAAGTTCATTCTGTGAATACCAAAATTGTTGTAAGTTTAGGATTTTGACGTAAGTTAGTTCTGTGAATCAGGCCCCACATAATTACTCTCCATAACATATAATCCCACTCTACATAATTCCTACACACTAAATACCACATACTTTCTATCCAGATAATTTCACTGCACAACTTACCACATAATTCCACTACACACAACATATATCCACTTCACTCCAAAAAACATTAGTAAAAAACTTTTACATTTACAACGCCAATAGCTTTAACTCTCGCAAATGCGAAACCTATTGCATTGCAAACACTTCTTTAACTAGTAGATGCGTTTGCAGAGTGGTGGAGAAAGGGTGCTGGGCCTCCGACCAGCGCTCAGGAATTCCGCTTCGTAGGACTTATAGGAGGTACCAGGAGGGCTTCTTGGCCCCCAAAGTCCCTCAGGAGTAAAGTGGACTTCATCCCCCATCCCGTAGTCTGCCAGGAGGCACGTTTACAAAGTGGTGGAGAAGGGGGGCATGGCCTCCAAAGACGTCTTAGCAATCCTACTGTGTGGGACTTACTGGAGGTAACAAGAGGGGTACTTGGCCCCCAAGGACATCCTTGGGGGCCAACTACCCCTTCTATTACCTCCAGTAAGTACCACACAGCAGGATTGCTAAGTTCTCATAACAGGCCACGCCCCCTTTGCCCACCACTCTGCAAACGCGCTCATGGTGCGCTCTTGGATGGGGATTGAAGTCCCCTTCGCTGCTGGGGGTCCTTTAGGGGCCAACTAGCCTACCTCTTACCTCCAGTAAGCCCCACACAGTGGGATTGCTGAGAGGTGGACACAGGCCATGCCCCCTTTCTCCACCACTCTGCAAACGCACCCCCTGGCGTGTTTTATGTTGGGGGATTAAGTCCCTTTGAATCCTGAGGGTCCCTGGGGGCCAACTAGCCCACCAGGTACCTCCAGTAAGCGACACAGAGCTGCGTTACAGAGAGGTGGTCCGAGGCCACGCCCCTTTTTACACCCCTTTTAATCCCCCAACTTAAAATGCGCCACAGCGCGTTTGCACACTTGTCACATCAAGCCCGCCCCCTCCCTTCACCACTGTGCAAACGCGCCCTGTGGCCCCCCCACCCTTATTAAAATTAGGCCCCGGGGAGGTGGCGGTCCCCGGGGCTAAGGGGGGGCGCGAGGCCCCCCTCTATAATCAATAAAGCCCCGGGGAGCAAATTAGGAAATCCTCTCATGCAAATCTATGAACATGTACCGTGTGTCGGGCACGTGGTGTGTTTCAGTCTATAAGTTTGTGTCCTTTTCACCAGGCTATACAGGCATATTTTGTTATGTGATGGGCCATATTTAAGGCACCACGTCCTGAGTTTGTGACATTATTCGGAGCGTTTGATATGAATCACTAAAGCACATCAGCGGCTGCTCCTTGGTGAAAACTGCTATTTCCTCGATTTTCGGGTAAAATGTCCAGTTCTCCCTGATAAGAGGGAGCTGGGTTGGGATGTTTATGGTGTAGCTTGGGCCAGTCATGCAAGTGATCGAACAATAATGTAAACGTATTTTTAACTCAGTGCTTCAAATAAAAGATGTACTATTACCCAATTTAAAAGTACTAAATTCACTGTTTTGTGGAAGGGAACCATGAATGGTCGAGTTTGCCTTTCCGAGATTCGAACACGTGACCTTCAGATCACCGTGAAGGTTAACTTACTGACCCAATCTTGTTGGTTGTATCATAAAGGCTGCTCATCGTATAGCTCTTCATAACAAGCAGGGCATGTTTAACTTTATGGATAGATCCAGAAGCCGTGCCAAAGACAGCCGAGTGCTAGTGCGCCCCGTCAACACTTATGCATCACCCCCAAAACCTAACTATGATCATTTAGCACAACTGGATGTGTCACTGTTAACAGAGTGGACCATAGACTAACAGTATTGAAGAGTCTTTGTTCATTGCACTAGCTGCCACCACCGCCAACATTTAAGGGGATTACAAAACAAAACCGACCAGAAGGCCAGTGTCGACAAAAGGTGGTGATCAGGTAGAGATACTGACAGCTCGATGTCCTAATCCTTTGTTTGCCCAGTTTGCCACCCATGGACCAGGAGTTCAGCTCCGGGGCTTATGGGTCACCACTGTGATTCCATCTCTGGACAATAAATCCAGAAATCCACTGAAGGTGCGCTGGTGGTGACTGAGTGAGTAAATAAATCTTCTGAGAGGGCGGACGAGCACTCCCAGAGGTGCAGCATGTGACAAGTAGGAGACCACTCCAAAGAGCATGTATGGGTGGCAAGGCTGGTGAACAGGCCCCACTTACCCCCAGCACCACTGACAACACAGCACAGGACTCTCCTTGCTGCAAAACCTGACCTACACAGACAGAATTTCAGGGCTCTCACCACACCTAGCCTTTTAAGTGTCTCTGGCTTGGAGGTAGTAAGTCATCCAAACCAGGGTATGAAGGAGGTACATCTTCTGATGCATATGGAGGTTTGAGAACGAGCAAGGAAGAATTTCCAAAGCGCCGCCTTGTGCTTGTGTATCTGGGTACAGGATTAGTAAAGTGATTAACTAAAAGAGCACCATATGCTCTGCACCCTCTAATTCAGATGCTGAGTGGGATTTGGACTTCCTTCCTTCCTTTTCTTGGTCAGATCTTGGCATCAGAAAATCCAGTTGTCCAGGTCCACAACTGAATGGTGTGGCTCCCATGGGTTCATGCAGGCAACTAGTGACCATGGTTAGAAGGCCATTTAAATCCCATTGGTGTGCAGAGAGGTACTCTGGGTTCGTCACTGGACAATCCAACAGAGTAGGAGTCCACAGAGGATCATATACCTTCTTTGAGAATCAGCCTGGCTTCTGTAGCAGCTGGGCAACAAAGGTATGAGGGACCGACCACGCTCAAGCCCATCCGAGGAGAAGGCGCTGTGCAACAAAGCGCAGAACACTGGTTCCTCTCTGTCAGCTGGAGACCACTCTGCAACTTCCAGCTGTGTTGTGCTAGTGCCTGCTGCAGTTTCAAACTGTTATCTGGCCACCACAGTAATGCCACGACTAAAGGATTTACAATGGACCAGCGCTATTGTGGCAAGGTACAGTCTGGAGTGAAACAACCATTGGTAACTGCAAGGCATTGTTAGCGCTGAACACTTGATATATTGACCGTGGCTTCCCAGTTAGCGGAAATGTAGCGGTCACTGTTACTTGACAAATGTATAAATAGTCTTGTCGCACCCCACCATGTCTGAGAAGTTGCCGGCTGGATCGTGCATGCATGCATGGATCAAAGTGTGCATGGATGCAGTGTGCCCTATGTGGGAAGAGTTCGGACACATGTATAAGGTTCTCGGATCAAAAGCTATTTCTCTTTTAAATGTTCCACCCCAGCCCCTCAAGTCTCCCCTCTGACATTGAAATTCTTTCGCGTTTTAGTGAGCTAGAGAACCAAGAGAGTTCACTTATCCTACAAGACCCAATGTTGCTTTACTCAACTAGCAACTTCCAGGTACCGAGTTTAATCGTTTCTGTGCTTGTCCGGGGACCGGTGTTGCTGAGATCGCCAGCATGAGCCTCTACAATACTCCTAGTTTATAAAATACATCCTTTAAAAAAACATTTTTCGGGTTGTTTCATTACATTTAGAGAGCAGGATGTAGTGTTCTTAAAAAATAAAAAGCCATTTGACCGCTTTGGCTGTCTCATCTAACCCCCCCCCAGCCCCACTTCTCTCTGCAAAAGCCATTGATATGATAAATATTTGGGAAACCAAAGTACACTCCAGCCCCTCAACTGTCCTTCCCAGGCCGGGTATGAACAGCACGCTCACGGCTGCCAGAATTTGGGCGGGTTAGCCTTTTATTTCGACAAAAGCAGGCATTCCTTAGATAAAGCCGCGCTCTGCGCCCACAGGCCAATAAACCCTTTCTCACAGCACAGGCTTTTCAACTCGAGGGACTCAGTCGTGGCCTCAGGAGGCTCCACCTTTTACACAGTCACAAAATACACCCCACGGTGTCTCGTTGACCCCACTCAGTTGTCCTTTGACCTCCCCAATTGTTAGCGCCTAACGTCAAGAGCCCCAGAATCTGGCCCCGACCACAGCGCCTAATGTGGCTTCCTTCCTTGCTTTGGTGAAACCAAATGCAACAGTTCCTTGCAGCCCCCCCTCCTCCCTCGCCACCCCCCTTACCCTCCACCTGCCACTTACACTTCTGCTCCAGATGTTACGATTGAAACGTTGCTGACTGGGGGCGTGCAGGGAGATCTCGCATCTATGGAGCAAGAGCCAAAACACAGTGGAACAGAACCAGAGGCTGTGACAATGACCCAGCGCTGCCCCCCGGTGCCCCGGCGTTGCCCCCGGGATACAACCGGCCATAAACCAGCAATATATCTGTGGCCACGTGACAGCGCCGAGCCCCTTGACACTGGCACACAATGAGGGAAGTGGAACTCCAAGACAGAATACACAGAAAAACAAGCGTATGCAATGCAACAGGTCTCGCATTTACGCAAATTTGAGCTATCTGCATCGTAAATGACAATGCCTTTTATTTATGTTTTGGTTTTTGAAGCATAAATAAAACGCATTGTCATTTACAATGCCAATAGCTCAAACTCGCGTAAATGCGAGACCTATTGCATTGCAAATGCTTGTTATATACTTTTAATATGGGATTATTTGGTATGCTAAAGCTGAAGGTGTGAGCAGATCATATAGCCAGCACAAAATATGATGAGACTACGATGAATGGGGATTGAATTGACATGTACGTAAGTCTGATAAGTATTGCACGTAAAAAAGAAACACGCCTTTCAGCTAAATGAAAACTTTGAAACCGATTTATCGACACCAGCGAGATGTTAAGCTACAAAAAGCAAGTGTTTTCCAAAATGCCCCAAAATGTACTTGTCATTTAAAAAACGTACAGACGTATAGCACTATGATTGTTTTGTGAACTGAACACACGGCGAGATGTTTGAGTGAGAGTCAAAACATGCTATTCAGACACGAGAGAGGCATGGGTCGGTCGTCTTTATCGTTATCAAAAGGAAAACGTCCTATTGATTCACAGTCTTGTGAAGGCCTGGTGCGTTCTCAAACAATAGGATATTTCTTACAAGCAGGTTCTTATGCCACGTAGGTGTGACAAGCTGATACAGTACATATAAAGGGTGTTTTAAAAAAAAAAGGCAACTGGGATTGGGGGTGACACCCCTGTGCAGACACCTCGTTGTGGTCTGCAGCCAGGACAGGTGACGGGGGCTTTTAAGCACTGTGAAAAGGATCAGACGGGAACATAAAAGGACAGAAGCCAGGATCCACCTGGTGAGTGATGACGCGCTGCTGTTCTACCTTCTGATTGGTGGTTTCCGTCTCAGCCTTGAAGGTCTGGGACGGAATGGGCTCAGATCTTGTTTAGTTCTCATCAGAGCAGTTTTATTTAACGCGAAACCGACCCGAGGGAGCGCTTTACACGAGCACCAGTTACATAACACAGGGACACATTCATATTGTGAACAAGGGAAGGTGAAGCGATTTGCCTGGAATCACAGGGTGCTGAGCCGACGATGGGACTCGAGTCTGATTGCCTAGTTCCAAAGTCAGCATCTCTGTAATGATCCATCCTCTCCCAGCCAATAACATTGAGGGCTTCTAGGCACTGAGTCTGAGCACAGGCAGCGCTCACCACAGCAAGAGAAAACAAACCCGAGGGAGCGCTTTACACGAGCACCAGTTACATAACACAGGGACACATTCATATTGTGAACAAGGGAAGGTGAAGCGATTTGCCTGGAATCACAGGGTGCTGAGCCGACGCCGGGACTCGAGTCTGATTGCCTAGTTCCAAAGTCAGCATCTCTGTAATGACCCATCCTCTCCCAGCCAATAACATCGAGGGCTTCTAGGCACTGAGTCTGAGCACAGGCAGCGCTCACCACAGCAAGAGAAAACAAACCCGAGGGAATGCTTTACACAAGCACCAGTTACATAACACAGGGACGCATTCATATTGTGAACAAGGGAAGGTGAAGCTATTTGCCTGGAATCACAGGGTGCTGAGCCGGCGCCGGGACTCCAGTCTGATTGCCTAGTTCCAAAGTCAGCAGCTCTGTAATGACCCATCCTCTTCCAGCCAATAACATCGAGGGCTTCTAGGCTCTGAGTCTGAGCACAGGCAGCGCTCACCACAGCAAGAGAAAACAAACCCGAGGGAGCGCTTTACATGAGCACCAGTTAAATTAACACAGGGACGCATTCATATTGTGAACAAGGGAAGGTGAAGCGATTTGCCTGTAATCACAGGGTGCTGAGCCGACGCCGGGACTCGAGTCTGATTGCCTAGTTCCAAAGTCAGCATCTCTGTAATCACCCATCCTCTCCCAGCCAATAACATTGAGGGCTTTCAAGCACTGAGTCTGAGCACAGGCAGCGCTCACCACAGCAAGAGAAAACAAACCAGAGGGAGCGCTTTACACGAGCACCAGCTACATAACACAGGGACGCATTGATATTGTGAACAAGGGAAGGTGAAGCGATTTGCCTGGAATCACAGGGTGCTGAGCCGTCGCAGGGACTCGAGTTTGATTGCCTAGTTCCAAAGTCAGCAGCTCTGTAATGACCCATCCTCTCCCAGCCAATAACATTGAGGGCTTCTAGGCACTGAGTCTGAGCACAGGCAGCGCTAAAGAGAAAACAAACCCGAGGGAGCGCTTTACACAAGCACCAGTTACATAACACAGGGCCGCATTCATTTAGTGAACAAGGGTAGGTGAAGCGATTTGCCTGGAATCACAGGGTGCTGAGCCGGCGCCGGGACTCCAGTCTGATTGCCTAGTTCCAAAGTCAGCAGCTCTGTAATGACCCATCCTATCCCTGCCAATAACATCGAGGGCTTCTAGGCACTGAGTCTGAGCACAGGCAGCGCTTACCACAGCAAGAGAAAACAAACCCAAGGGAGCGCTTTACATGAGCACCAGTTACATAACACAGGGACACATTCATATTGTGAACAAGGGAAGGTGAAGCGATTTGCCTGAAATCACAGGGTCCTGAGCCAACGCCGGTACTCAAGTCTGATTGCCTAATTCCAAAGTCAGCATCTCTGTAATCACCCATCCTCTCCCAGCCAATAACTTTGAGGGCTTCTAGGCACTGAGTCTGATCACAGGCAGCGTTCACCACAGCAAGAGAAAACAAACCCGAGGGAATGCTTTGCACGAGCACCAGTTACATAACACAGGGACACATTCATATTGTGAACAAGGGAAGGTGAAGCGATTTGCCTGGAATCACAGGGTGCTGAGCCGACGCCGGGACTCAAGTCTGATTGCCTAGTTCCAAAGTCAGCATCTCTGTTATCACCCATCCTCTCCCAGCCAATAACATAGAGGGCTTCTAGGCACTGAGTCTGAGCACAGGCAGCGCTCACCACAGCAAGAGAAAACAAACCGGAGGGAGTGCTTTACACAAGCACCAGTTACATAACACAGGGACACATTCATATTGTGAACAAGGGAAGGTGAAGCGATTTGCCTGGAATCACAGGGTGCTGAGCCGGCGCCGGGACTCCAGTCTGATTGCCTAGTTCCAAAGTCAGCAGCTCTGTAATGACCCATCCTCTCCCAGCCAATAACATCGAGGGCTTCTAGGCTCTGAGTCTGAGCACAGGCAGCGCTCATCACAGCAAGAGAAAACAAACCCGAGGGAGTGCTTTACAGGAGCACCAGTTACATAACACAGGGACGCATTCATATTGTGAACAAGGGAAGGTGAAGCGATTTGCCTGTAATCACAGGGTGCTGAGCCGACGCCGGGACTCAAGTCTGATTGCCTAGTTCCAAAGTCAGCATCTCTGTAATCACCCATCCTCTCCCAGCCAATAACATCGAGGGCTTCTAGGCACTGAGTCTGAGCACAGGCAGCGCTCACCACAGCAAGAGAAAACAAACCCGAGGGAGCGCATTACACGAGCACCATTTACATAACACAGGGTCGCATTCATATTGTGAACAAGGGAAGGTGAAGCGATTTGCCTGGAATCACAGGGTGCTGAGCCGACGCCGGGACTTACGTCTGATTGCCTAGTTCCAAAGTCAGCATCTCTGTAATCACCCATCCTCTCCCAGTCAATAACATCGAGGGCTTCTAGGCACTGAGTCTGAGCACAGGCAGCACTCACCACAGCAAGAGAAAACAAACCAGAGGAGCGCTTTACACGAGCACCAGTTACATAACACAGGAACGCATTCATATTGCGAACAAGGGAAGGTGAAGCGATTTGCCTGAAATCACAGGGTGCTGAGCCGATGCTGGGACTCGAGTATAATTGCCTAGTTCCAAAGTCAGCATCTCTGTAATGACCCATCCTCTCCCAGCCAATAACATCGAGAGCTTCTAGGCACTGAATCTGAGCACAGGCAGCGCTCACCACAGCAAGAGAAAACAAACCTGAGGGAGCGCTTTACACGAGCACCAGTTACATAACACAGGGACACATTCATATTGTGAACAAGGGAAGGTGAAGCGATTTGCCTGGAATCACAGGGTGCTGAGCCGACGCCGGGGCTCGAGTCTGATTGCCTAGTTCCAAAGTCATCAGCTCTGTAATGACCCATCCTCTCCCAGCCAATAACATCGAGGGCTTCTAGGCACTGAGTCTGAGCACAGGCAGCGCTCACCACAGCAAGAGAAAACAAACCCGAGGGATCGCTTTACATGAGCACCAGTTACATAACACAGGGACGCATTCATTTTGTGAAGAAGGGAAGGTGAAGCGATTTGCCTGGATTCACAGTGTGCTGAGCCGACGCCGGGACTCGAGTCTGATTGCCTAGTTCCAAAGTCAGCAGCTCTGTAATGACCCATCCTCTCCCAGCCAATAACATCGAGGGCTTCTAGGCATTGAGTCTGAGCACAGACATCGCTCACCACAGCAAGAGAAAACAAACTCGAGGGAGCGCATCATTTCAGAAAAGAGGACCTTCCAATGTTCCATTAATCAGTCGGAGAACCCCCGAAAACACTGTTTTCAGCCCAGAAATGCTGTGGATCTGAAGGTGGAAATCCTGGCCCATGAGTCAGCGGCAGAGGGTTGCCGCCTGGAAGCCCCGGAGCCCCAGACAGCATCCGAGGCTTCCAACATCCCACTCCCAAGCACAGCCAAGGTCATGGCGGTGGGCTGCGCCTGGAAGTCACCGCGTCCTGGAGAGGACCCGAGGCTGCCCTAGACACAGGGACCACCCCCTCTCCAGTGCACCCCCCATCCTAGGCCCTGCGCCAATACCCTGCCACCTAATCATGGCCAAGGTCAGCTCCGGGCAGTGATTTATGGCCGTACTCTTCAAGCCAGCTCAACCCTCGCCCCTTCCCCCTCCGGATCCACCCTGGTCAGGCTACGTTGGCACAGTTCGGCCCCCATCCCTCCCCAAGGGATCTTTCGCTTCCTTGCACATGACTTCCAGCTCCTTCGAGAAGTGTCTCCGCTTCCCCGTCCCCGCCAGAGAGAGAGAGAGTTCGTCATCTGACAAACAGTGGTGATTTGAACTACAATGTGCCCTCCGGCCCCCCAACCGGCGCTTAACCTCACCGCAGAGTTCTACAACATTAAAAGCTCTTCTATATGCCGCACCCCACGCTGTGGGCAGGCTTTACTCTGAAAACAGAAGGCTTCCGATGCAGACACAATTTCTCTCTCTGTCTGAGGCACAAGATGGCTGCCAACGCTTCCTGGTTTGAAGTTTTGGCAGCCAATTAGAGCCAAGCTTGTGCTGGGGGTTAGGATCCGCCCACATATATAAAGATTTTTTTCCTTTAATATCTCAAAAACTACTGAACGGATTTACACCATTTAAAAAAAAGGGCTCTTTCTGAACCAAGGACTACCTAATTTCGAAATTTGGTGTAATTCCATTCAGCAGTTCGGGCTGTAGCTGTGTCTAAAGTTTCCTATCGGAAATTGA
Source organism: Calotriton arnoldi (assembly GCA_963921515.1). Lineage (NCBI taxonomy): Eukaryota > Metazoa > Chordata > Amphibia > Caudata > Salamandridae > Calotriton > Calotriton arnoldi. Next base: position 62,297 of record CAWUFW010020299.1, on the reverse strand, counting down.
TTTTCCGACCTCTATTTTTTTAATTTCTCAGGAACTTCTGAACGGATTTACACCATTTAACAAAAAGGACTCTTTCAGAACCAAGGGCTACCTTCTTGCAAAATTTGGTATAATTCCGTTCAGCAGTTCGGGCTGTAGCCGTGTCTAAAGTTTCCTATGGAAAATAACATGGAGAAAGCACGTTTTGGGACCCCCATTTTTTCTTGGTCCCCGCTTGGCGAATGACCCCGAAACTTTCAAGACAGGAGCTGACCAGAGCGCCCCGCTAGTTTTGAAAATTTTGCGATGATTTGTCAAACGACGCCAAAGTTATTGGGAAAACAAAAATTGCTTTCAGCTGGGGGCTGAAGGTAGAGCTCCAGGGCCCCTGTTGTCCCAACCAGCTCCCACCATGCTGCTGGAGTCAGCATTCCTCCCACCCAACTCTTCATGCACACTGCTGCCACTATTTCTGATGCTCCCTCCAGGAGGGAGCAATCTCTTGATCTGTTTCTGTACTTGCATCACTGCACGAAGGAAGACAGATCAAAATTATCTTCCCAGCCAGCACAAGCATTTTCAAAGCTCCCGCCCAGTTGCAGCAGACTTTGAGTTTGCTTACACATGATGGGCGATTTAAAAAAAAAAAACTTCCCTTAAAATGTAAGTAGCAGCTCTAGGGAATGGGGTCCTCAGGAAATGTTAAAGACACAGAGAGGGGTGCAGCACAGCCCCTCTCCCCTTTTTGGAGCATTTCGGCCCTGGGGATTGGTTCCCAAGACACTATAATGGCTCTGGAAGGGGGGGCATGTGGCCACCCTCCCCATTGTTAATTCAATTGTCCCTGGGGATATGGGCATCGGGGCCTCTGGAGGCTTGAGGAGGGGCAGTGTGGCCCACCTCCCTTTTTATGCCAATTTTGGCCATAGGGTAGGCTCCCTGGGGGAATTTAATTGCTCAGGGAAGGGGGCATACAGCCCCCTACACTTTTTCATGGCTTTGGCCTTGAAGTGGGTTCCACAGGGCCTATAATGGCTCATGGAGGGAGGCCATATGGCCCCTTTCCCTTATTGAATATGCACCTTGTGGGTGGGCTCCCCGGGGTCTATAGTTCCACAATGTGGCCCCGGTCTCCATTCTTTTTCTGATCCTGTAGGTGTCCTGTGGGATCACAGCAAAAGGTACTCATATGTTTGGGGGGTTTGGCCCCTCATTAGACCAACGAGCGCAGGGTATACCTACTGCGCCCCCCTTATATATTTCTTTTAAAGTAACACTTCAGGATAGGGGACTAAGTTCCCAAGTCTTGCAATGGCTGCCAGAAACATTTTTCTTATTTTGCTGACAGCCAGTCAGAGAACTTGCTTCCATGGGAGTCTGACTACCATGGGCGTGTACTTGCCCAAGGGAGAAAAAGCTCCCTGGGCCAATTAAAACACTCCATTTTTAAGTTTGCACTCTCATAAGTGTCTCTCGAGCATCTCACAGACCCAACCATTCAGAAACACAAATATTTTTTTATCCTTCATCTCTAAAAAACTACTGAACATATTTGCACCAAATCACAAAAAGCACAACTTGCAAACCAAGATCTAGCTTCCTGCCAATTCGATGTAATTCAGTTCAGCAGTTTTTGCTGTAGCACTCCTTAAAGAAATCTATTGAAAATGCCTGGGGATTTTGCATTTTGGGACCCCTCTTTTTTTTTGGCCTCTGCTTTATGGATCACCCTGAAGCTTTACATGCACAAACTGGTCAAAAAGTATTTTTAAGAAGGACTGTGGGGATAATTTAGCTAACTATCAACCTATCAGCTTTATTGACACTGCCCAAAAAATCTTTAGTAGACAGATCTTAGAAAGAGTTCAGGACTTGATGCATGAGGCAAAGGTTCTCTCCAACTTGCAGGATGGGTTTAGGGAAAATACCCGCTCACTCAACCAAGTTTTCTGCTTCTCCCTTCTGGTCTGGAAGACTGTTAAGTTGAGGCAAGAGCATCTCTATGTGGCCTTTATTGATCTAAGGTCTACCTTCAACCTTGTTCCATTGGCCAGCTTTGTCTGGCTCTCCATAAAATGTCACTGCTATCCCTGATTGTACAATCGTACATCAACAACTTTGCACAGGTTAGATGAGGGAGTAAGGGGAAGTTAACAGATAGAATTCCAAATGAAAGAGGCATTTGTCAAGGTTGCGTGCTAGCCCCAACTTTATTTACTCTTTATATTAATGGGGTAATTGAGCACTTGTATAATTGTAATAACGATTTTCCTAAATTGGAAGGTGAGAAGAGCCCAAGCCCTGCATTTGGCCAATGATACTCTCTTGCTAGCAAAAACTCCAAGGGCCTTGCAAAATTTGCTAGGGAAACTCTCAAGTTTCTGTGACTCATTTGGGCTAGAAATAAATATTAATAAACCAAAGTTAATGGCTTTAAATCTGTCTAAGTCCTTCAATGGAAAAAAACATATCCAAGGTGCCCCCTTGGAGTGAGTGAGGGAGTTTGATTACCTCAGGGTTAGGCTGATGAATACTCTTTCGTGGTCAGTGCAAACGCTGATAATATATCACAGTTGGTAACTCGTACTGGCCTCACACAAAATGCTCCTCTGATCCCTCTAAGATTGGATTTGGCACAGAAAAACATCTCAGGTATTGTAAATCTCAAACCCCTTTCATACCGGTTAAGATTGTGGTCGGCTAAAAAACGAAAACATTACCAACTAGCGCTCAAGGAGCTAAATGCTCTGGATGTTGGAGTTAGAACATCCTGGCTAAAATATGTTAAGACCTGGTTCTCCAATCTTGATCTGAGTGAGCTTTGGAATAATGCATCCTCATGTAATAAGGGAATGGTGGAACATATGAAGAGAAGGTATTGGACCTTTGTTAGCAAAAACCATTATCTGAAGTCATCTTTGGGTAGCTTGACAGAAAAACTTCTTGATGTAAAATGTGCACCCCAATTTGAAGAATTCCTTGATAAAATAGAGCCCACTGAGGCCAGAACCCTATATTTGAAATTTCGATACAGAATCCTACCTGTAAATAAGTATATCAGTACTTGTAAAGCACAGCCAAGAATACCTCCAAAATGGCCATGTCGTACATCTCCTCTCAAAACAGTAGCATAACTTATGTTCTTTTGACTACCATATATTTGTATTATGAAATCTTGGTTGGTCCCCGTGTGCAGAAAATTGGGAGTAAGGAATTTTGTAAATGCCCTTAGGATATTAATTACAGGAAGCACTGATTTATATGTGTATGCTGTGGCCAGATATTTGTACAAATGCATGGAGGCTAAGACATAAGATCTATGTGGACTATTTATCCCTATGAGATGAGCATTAAGAACTGCTGATATTTAAATGTGTTATAACTCTATGGGGCATATTAGCAAGGTCGTTATCGCCGCTTTAGCGGCACTTTTGCCGCTAAAGCGGCGATATTTCTATCGCCCTATTAGCAAGCTGTCGCTAACAGCTGTTAGCGACAGCTTTATGGCGAAAGCGACCGTCTTGGTGCCGCTTTGCATGTCAGCGATATATATCGCTAATGACATTCAAAGTAGGCGTTCTCAACTAAAAGCAACTGAAAACAGTCGCAAACACAACTTACCCCTATTAGCAATGCTCGCGAAGCGATAAAAAAAGTTGCGATTATCGCTGGAATTTAAACACCTGCTAAAAACATGACTTAACCATTCTTGTCAATGGGAGGTGGATTGTAAGGTTAAGTCCTCACCTGCCTATTAGCAAGATTTTCATTAGCGAAATGAATTTATCGCTGGATTTCTCGCGCTATTGCTGGGTTTCGCCGCTATCGCTGGATTTTATATCGCCTTGGAGATAAGCGTTGATAATAACGCGTTATCTCCACGTTGAAATCCAGCGGTAGCCGGCGATAAAAAAAATCAGCGCTAAGCGCGATTTGTGATAATTATCGCAGATCCTTGGTAATATGCCCCTATGTGCTCTAGGCAGTTATGAGGGCTCTGATTCTGAATTATATGGATGAACCCAGTTATGATGGTGATTCATTATATTGATTGCATAATCTGATCGTTAGCTGTCATCTGTCTTTCTTTATGCATGCTAACCAATTTTTATCCTTTTTATTACTGTTGCTAAACTTAATCGTTGTGCTCTGTTACTTGAATTGCGATCTTTGCAAATATGTTCTTTGTACTGCAATGATATGATCAATTCACTTTATTGTATTTTTATGATGATATTTTATGGCCATGATTGGTTGAAATAAAGATTTATATACATAGTCAAAAAGTAGCTCATTTTATAGCAAAGAAGCGCTTGCTCAGTGTAAACCCCTCTTCCGGAACAGAGAACCCCTGCCGATGCCTCCTCTCAGCTAAGCGCACTCGTTTTAGATTGCCATTTACTCGGAGCGGTTTACTCGCCGTTCGTTCTCTTAGCGGCTCGGCTCCACTGACGGTCGCCTTAACATAGGTGACTGTTTACTTAACTTTCAACTCTAGAACATTAGGGATCCACGATCTAATCTCAGTTTGACTAGCTGGGTTGGAATTATCACTGGCTTAGTGATTATAAAGCATCGCATGAACTACACCTTTTAGGTTTTGATATTTACACCCTCCTTTGTGAACCCTCGCTTCCACAAACAAGTTTCGTTTTGACCAGCCGGGTTGGAATTATCACCGGCTCAGTGATCCTTTAAAGAATTCAACCACGAAATACAGCCCTGAAGAAGTTGCGGGATACTCTCCCTTGTGACGAAACACGTGTTGGCTGGTTGCTTTTTGTTGCATCAAAGAAATAAAGACAAAAGACAGAATCACTTGAACTTTATTGACAATTCATTCAGAGCGCACTTGCTAAAATTAACTTTCATCTAACAATTGTAACGTGTGCACAGGACATTTATTTATAACATTCAGAGTTATCTCTATAGTTGTAAACAGACCCTATGTTTTAATGTAATAATTGTAGCCCTGCAGCAGTTAACACTATGAAAAACTGCTTCAAGTAGCAGAAGAAGGCAATTTAGTTCACCAGGACACATCCTTAAAACTGAGAGCTGCTTGGGTGTGGCAGTGAGTTCATCAAAACTTCAGGCAGTTAGGTTTGTGGTTATCGGTTCCCTTTGCACTCTATAAAGCTGACATGGTTCTCCTCTCTATGGTTTGTGACCTGAGTTGGCTGTTGCTGCATTCAGTCACTGGTAGACATAGCAATTCAGCCCCCTGAATCAAATCACTTACTGTAAATGGAAACAGGTCCAGAGTAAGAACATTCCAGTGTGGACAGCAAGAAGACCAGAGTGTAAAAGAGCATGTTGAATTGCTTGGACTGATCAGCAATATTTTCCTTCTTCCTGTGGTGAGGGAAAGAGAAACATAATTTTACATAAAATACAGACTACTTGTGTTTAGATAATTGAAGTAAAGATCTATGTGCGAAGACTTCTTCTACTAAATTTTTACATGTCACAGGTATCCATGCCAAATCCGCAAAAGAGCTGATTGTCACATCTAAACAAAATTAAACCATCACTGCCATATCTTTGCGTATAAATATATATTACCTCCTTGCCTGTCTTCATGTCCCATTCCTTACGTATGAGCAGTTATCCTGCTCCACAGAAACTATAACCTAGCTGCATAAAGGGGGAAATACCCCGGTGAGTAACCAGGCATTACCCAGTGGCACGTGCCATTGGGTAGTAATAGTTAGGACCATGTTTCCATTAGAGAAGCATGTTTTGGTTTGCTCATAACTTTGGCACCATTTGGCGTATCTTTAGGAAATATTCTAAAACTATGTTCTTCCACCTTAGATCCTTCCTGGAATGTTATGGGGTGAATCGTCAGAGGGGTACAGAGAAAATGGGGGTCCCAAAACGCATTAATTTTTCCATTGGAATTTTAGACATTGCTACAGCACAAATGGCTAAAAGGATTTACACCAAATTTGGCAGACAGCTTGATCCCACATCAACAATCAGCCAAACCAGCACTGAAGAGTCTCCACTGGCTGCCTATTGAAGAAAGAATCAAGTTTAAGGCTATGTGCATCACACATAAGTCTTTCTGGAGACAGGGCCCATTTATTAACTGCTCTCTGATCACTCCTTATCACCCAAATAGAAACCTTCGCTCGACTAATCTCTCACTTGCTGTGCGTCCCAAAATAAAAAGAGTCAGAAGTGGCGGGCGCTCCTTTTCTTACAATGCTGCTAGGCTCTGGAACTCTCTCCCTCCCCGTTTAAGGGGGGAATCAAACCTTATGCCCTTCTGGAAACTTCTTAAGACCCTGCTCTTCCAGAACGCCACCTAACCTATGTCCATGTTCCGTCCGTGTTCTGCATACAGCGCTGGGATGCCTAAGGATAGCTATGCGCTATATAAATGCTGTTTCATTCATTCATTCATTCTTGGTCTAGAAAGAATGCTTTTTGTGAGTTGATGTATATCAGTTCAGTAGTTTTTGAGCAATTAAAGCTCAAATCTTTTTTTTTTATCTAGGGAGGCAGAGCCTTCAAATATGCCGATCTGGCTGGCTGCCACCACCTGGACCAGGATGTGGTGGCAGCTATCTTAGGACTTCGGACTCAGTCCTAATTCTTAACAAAAACAACAAAAAGACACAAGGGGGCAGGGTAGGAATACACTGACCCCCTTGGACCCTAGGCCTGCAGCCAAATTTTTAAAAAAACAAGCGCAGTCTCCCATGCTCGTTTTTGCCACACATTCACAAAGGATCCGCAAATCTGCAGCAAAATAAAAAACAAGAAACAAGAGCAGTCTCCCATGCTCGTTTTTCACCCTCCTCCCCCCCATGGGGGAAACATTTAGTTTTTAGGGAAGGGAGAGTATATCTCAAAATTACTGCAAAATTAATGCAAGATTGCTGTGGGACTAAAACAAAGTAGTTGAGTGTGTGTCTATGGGATGTTGTGCAACTGAGGGGCGTTGACCAGCAAGGGAGGTTTGACAACAAAAGGTGTGGCGCACAGTAGGTCTACGTAGCTATGATAATTAAATTTTACTTTATGGAAAAAAAACAAGAAACTCAATGAAAAAAAAACCAAATACTAAAGTGCCATTATAGATAGGTGAAAATGACAGTTAAAAATATAGATTTTAAACTCTAAAATCCACTGAAATGCATCAGTTATAGTTGACTTAAGGAACTATAACTCACACCCACGCCATGCACAGTGTTATTTTTGGGATGGCAAAGTCACTCTCAGAGTGACGGACTTGCACCCCTGCCCAGAGTTACCCATCTGCAATGGTGTTTGGATCTCTGGAGCTGATTTTTGTTGTCATGGTTGAACACAGATCTTGCTTGTGAGCAATGACATACGCCTTTCTCACAAATTGCAGCCTTATAGGACTGGGACGGGCATTTAAAGTGCTACCCTTATAGTGGTAAAAGGCCACTGCCTTTGCAAGGAGTTAAGAAGCACAAGGGCAGTGGTGGCAGCATACTATGCAGAAGTGAGCAGGCCCTTTTACCTTTGTCACTTGAGTGAGGCCTATAGGCTCACTCATATAAAGTTCTGCTGTTGTGTGCATAACTCACCATTGGCCTACATAAATTTAGTATGCAGCACTGTGCAGTGTGTGTGTGTGAGCGCATGTGCTGGGTATATGTGTGCCTGTGAATAGTACAAAAGTTCTGCCTTCAGACTTGCAGAAGGTACCAGTCACCTCCCTGGTGCATTCAAAGCTAGATTATTGTAATTCTCTTTACGTTGGAGCACAACAGAATGTTTTGAATAGACTCCAGAGGCTGCAAAATGCAGCAATTTGGGTACTTTAAAAAGATCCAAAAATGTGAACCCATTTCTGAAGCCAGGCATGATCTACACCGGCTACCCATCAAAAAGAGATTAACTTTCAAGGCGCTTTTGTACAGCGCACAAATCACTCTACCATATGGGCCCTGCCTGCTTAGAGACAATATCAGTTGGTACATCCAAAATAGACATTTACGTTCAGCTTCAGCGAACAAAATGTAGGTTCCAACCATCTCCAAAGCTTGCTGGGGTGGTAGAAGCTTTTCCTATACAACCACTCGCCTTTGGACCCAAATGCCAGAACATTTAATGAATAACCATAACCATCTGACTCTTCGAAAGTCACTGAAAACCTGGCTTTTTTCCTCTACCTTTTAATCTTCCTATCATCTTCCATATAATGTTCCTATCATTCATTAGTTCCAGTCCTTTTCACTACAGGTAGAGCCTAGACACCTTTATGAATTTAAATCAAATCAATACATGAACCATTCTGGGTTCCATTTTGGGAAACCCAGGAATGACTGGAGGATCTTGAAGAGGTAGAGAATCCCCTCAAGCCAGATTTGTGGATTGCTGTATTGCTGTAAGCTGTGTGAGACACACACTGGAGGAAGAAGAACAAGACTCTTCAATACAGTTCTAATGGTGCTCTTTGATTCAGGAAGAAGTCACTGAAAGCGGGCTCTGCACATCTCAGGAAGGAGATGGGCTGATAAGGTAAATATAAAGAGTAGGGCAAGGGCCCTGAGGTAACCTGTGGATGGACATATCACTGCAGCTGACATCCAGGTATGAACCTTGGTCACTCCCATGTTCTGTTTTGTGGGGCTTTCAATTCTGGAGTCGCTCCTGTTGTGACAGACTGCTTCCTGGAGGAAGGGCAAGACAGAGGAGAGGGTACTTCAAAAGGAAGCAGACCCCCAACACAAACATCAAAGACAAGACTAGACAACACAAACTTCAAAGACCTTAAATCGCATTTGAGGGCTCATTATGATGTAGTGCGGAAACATTCTGCCCGACTCCGTCTTGGAATCGTATCTGACCGACTTGGGGTCAGCAGTTATGCCCAACTGATTATGATGTGACCGAACACTGTTCGGTTGAAGTCTCATTGACTTCTATGGGAGCTCGTGTTCCTCCCGACATCACAGCTCCTATAGGGAAATGGGGTGTGTGCGGAAAACTTTGCACCCTGTTGTAGGCATCCCATTGTGTCTGCCACACAGTGCAGAGTTATACAGGGGGGTCCCTTGGGTACCCCTTCAGCCTCCAACCAGAGGCCACAGGATAAAGGGGACCCTGCTAGGGGCCCCCAGAGTCAGTTTCTGACAAGCCTTTTTCATGTCGGACAGGCCGACTCGGAAAGGCTACTGGAAACTGGCATCATAATTGCTCAGTCAGAAACGCTGTCCATAGAGCTGTATGATGCCTGTCCGACTGACACAAATTCTCTGAGAGCCAGTCGGAACTGATTCGGAAAGACTGTGCGGTTTGCAATCCGACCGCAAACATCCTAATCAGTCTGGCGGATTGGTAACCGACTGAGTCAGGCGGAAGGGTTCCGACACGGTCTAGGAGAATCTGACTGTCGGTCCGAGGCTTTCCGCACAACATCATAATCAGCACCTTGGTGTCTTGAAAATGACTCTAAGAAGGGGAGCTGGAGAGACCCCTATAACTGTCAACCGCCATGCAGCCAGTTAGGCTGTGCAAGGAGGTAAAACATCTGCAAGACTTCTGCCTGTGACCAGGGCTGGAGGGTAAGGCCTGGCAGTCTCCCAGTTGGGTGAGGGGACATCATCCAGTGACAAGCAAGACCACATGACCCTGGAGCAGCAGTGCTTGCCTGCTTGCCAAGTCCACTGCCAAGTCCAGTGTGTTCTGTGAGGAAGAGCAGAGCAGTGGAGGAAGCAAGGTTCAATGAATAATCCTGGCAAGGTGTGAGGAGACAACTTCTGCACTGATCGCGTCACCACCCATGTGCTGATTCAAGTTGGCAAACCTGTATTCCAGAGGGGCTGCCATGCCTGCTTGCTTGCCAAGATAAGTGTACCCTTGAGGAAGAGAAGAGGGGGCTGCTGTGAAGTTAGCCATGGTCAGCATTACTGCCATGCCAATCGGGCTATTGTCCGTGTGCGAAGTGAAGTAAGCACCTCTGTAAGCCAGGTGGGGCTGCCAAGAATCTTACTGCCACACCACATCAATTGGGGCATCTCCCGGGTCCAGGTTTGAGTCAGTGACCCTGTATGCCAGAGGGGGGGCCACCATGAAGTTAGCCCTTGTCTGCATCACTGTAATGCTGATCAGGCCATTGCTCATGTGAGGAGTAAACTCAGCAACCCTGTATGCTAGGTGAGACTGCAATGAAGATTACTATTTGTCAGTGGAGCTGTTGCCCATGTGTAGAGTAAAGTCAGAGACCCTGCATGCCACAGGGCTCACCGCAAAGAACCTTCGTCACCATCTTGTAGTTGCAGGCGATTTTAATTTCACATATGAACCATCACCCTGACTTATGATTTGACTAAAAATAAAGATGCAGTATGGGTTATACCACATTTACAAGCTGCACCTAGGACATATTTGAGTAGACAAGCTCTCCAAGTGGTTGATATAACCCTCAGTCATGGCCTCCATGCATGCAACAGCTGTGCTCCCTCTGACAATAATGCTTGTCCAAACGTTTGAAGGAAGGCCGACAGAAGCAATATAGAGTGTCCTGGGTGAAGGATCTGGAGCGCCATGATTGATATGCTGGTGGTCCAGGCCAGGGAGAAGGGAGCAATCACTATCCATTGTCTCCTGAAATGCATGGCAAATTTCTGGGAGTAAAGCCACCAATGGCTTCTAAACATTTGGACACTTTGCTATTAGTGATAACCACAGGACTATTAGATGGAAGGCCATCGCTAATTCCAACAATGTTATTTCATAATTCTACAATAATGTAGGTAGTAACACAATCTTAGTGCACCCAATTAAGATTTAGAAGCTCATGTCAAACTGATTGAAAAGCTAAAAGGCTTCTTTCAAAAATAATATGAATCTGTATCTAGTGCCCTCAAGCTCCAAGAATGGTAGAGCCTCCAAAACATCCTTTTGGTAGCAATTAAACAGGGAGACAGTGATAATTGTAGAAGCCAGGGCAACTTATAAAGCCACACAAGACACAGCAAAAAGGGAGTGGGACAGGGGTAGGTGGAAAGTTCTACTGAATGCAGCCGAGTCAAATGATGTGAGGAGCTTCAGGCATAGAGTAAGCCAAGGTGGTCGCAACATTTCCATCAGACCAGAGACCCACATCCAGCCCAACAACTGGGTAAACCATTTTGAACCTCTTTATTCTAGCATAACCCCTTTCCACTTGCCAGATCCCATGCAGAATTAGAATAACACCTATCAAGAATTCAAAAGTGCATGTACTATCACCTTTTTCCTACAAGACACAAAACAGGCAGTTGCCGCTCAGAGGTAGGAAAAGGCTCAAGGCTTGGACAGGGTCTCCGCAGACTTGCTTCATTCCAAACCCAAAATCTGGATGCCTCACATAAATCTCATGTCCAATGCCATAGTTGTTGGTGTCCTAACCCCCCTACATGGAAGTGAGCTGAGAATCTTCCTATTTATAAAAAGGTTGTTGAAACCTTCCTAGCAATAATCGCCCATCAGTCTCCTGGATAATATTTAAAAGATGTATGCCATACAAGAGTAAGATGATTGAACTAAGGGTAATGATGCTTTTAATCCATTACCAAATGGGCTTTAGGGAGAAAACAAGTACTTTTGACCGGGTATTCAAATTCCTCAAGATTCAATGAAGGACAGTAGACATTGGTGGTGGGACCTTGGAGCCGCATTTGACCTGGTGCCAAGAAGGAAGTTATGGGAAGTCCTTGCTAAATTGGGAGTCCTTTCAGATGTTTTAAAAAAAGAGTGGGCCTCCACGAAAATCATTTTGCCCAAGTAAGGTGGGGCACAAATGGAGAACTCCCTTGCAAACTTAAGGTTGACAAAGGCGTCTGCCAAGGCTGTGTCTTAGCTGTGAACTTATTTCTTTTTTTCACTAATGGCTGCATTACTTTTTTTGTCCAACTGCGAAAATGACGTCCCTCGACTGGATGGTGAGAGGGTACCACCTTTACTTTTTGCTGACAACAACTTGCTCATTTACAAATCCCTGGAAGGACTGTAAATCCTCCTTAAGAGGTTCTCTGTCTTCTGTGATAAACACAGCTGGCAATTAATGTTCAGAAGACCAAAAGTATGCGTTTCATTCACCCAAAGAGTCTTAGGGGGGCAGTTACCTGAGGAGAACTTCTTGAGAGAGTCACTGAATTTGACTAATTTAGTCTCGGGTTAACAAGCACTAACTTATGGATGCCATAGACTGCAGCAAGTACCCTTCTCAGACAGCTCAGAGCCTCAGACATTCTTATATTTTCCAGTCGCATTTCTTCTCATCCCATTTTCACAGCAATAGAAATGTATAAAATGCAAGCAATTAGGGGATGTGGCGTCGGATCAGAGCTGCCGACTCGGAAGCTGGGCATCCGGGTTCGAGTCTCAGATTCAGCTCAACATCCTGTGATTCTGGGCAAATCACTTAATCTCCTTGTGCCCATGGACAGCACCTGGATACCCTCACGGGTGATAAGCCACGCTATATAAATCCACAGATTTAATTCAAGTAATTAACGCTGATTTTCATGGAGCTAAACATTGGGGTGACTGTGATGTTTCAATTTCAGGGATGGAAGAGAATTTTTGAGGTCCTTGAAGAATGTTGGCCAGAGAACCCTTCTGCTCTCACTACAATTAGATCTTGCATTAAAACCTCTTGTAGAGCTTACCAAGCTGAGGCCCGTGTTAGACTGGATTCATATTCCCCACTGCTGGGCTCACTCCTTTCAGGAATACATTGCAAAATATTATTACCCTTCCTCGATCTGCAAAGATCCTCCGGTTACACTCCATTAAGAAGACCCTGGTAGATGTCGGTCTGAGACCAGAATCCTTCTTCCATTTGGCCAAATGCAGCCGGCAGAGTGAAGGCCAGATTCATGGAGAGAAGGGACTCATCTTCAGCACTAGGCACTTTGTCACAAGTATTCTTGCAACATAAAGCTGTTGTTTAGTGCGGAGAATTTGTAGATTATGTTAATCCACCACTTGCTAGATCCTTGTCCCTGAAACTTAGCTATGGTGTTTTGCATCCTGCAAATTTACATCTTCATGGCCGTCGTCTTCTGCCAAGTCTCCATTACATTCTTAATGAGGCTTGGCAGGAGAGTCCGAGAAACATTTATTCTTCTTTTGCCCCCTTTATTCTACACCCAAGGTGGAATGGATTGTTCGGCTATGTCATAATGGGGGCATACCGGATAGGGTAAGCACGCTCAGAATTTGGAAAACTAAATTCAAGGATGGTTATTGTCTTTCTAAATTTCTGCATATAGCAAGGCTGATAAGAGTTAAATTGATGGGAAGCCAGAAAACCGCAATGTATAATATGCGTCTTTCCTCCTCTAAATGTTTTTATAGAATCTTTTAAAATTTTAATCAATATTTATTTATTTCGTTTTTTTTTACAAATGTACCTGTATGTGTTTTTTTTTTTTAATTCAGCATTGTAATTTTTTTGATGGATTGAACCATCCAATGAGACAATAGAGATTGACAGAGCGGCTGACCCTTTGTGGACTGTCCCTGCGGTTTTAGAATGCACCGGAACCCAAGAACATCACCCTGCCCCCTCGACTATCAGCACCCCACAAGGCTCAGTATATTCACCTCATCTATGTAAGCTAGATACAACCACTGCCAGCTCTGATTAGGAGCTTTGGGTCTGTTTCTACACCTATGGCGACAACACTTTATTGATTTATAATCTAATGGGAGCCCAGTCGATCTCACTTTCATTAAATTAGTGTCTCCGGAATGGATGGATAAAAACTGGTATAGGACCAGTCTGGACCAAAGATAAGTTCTGATAGTGGATGGAAACCTCTCCATCAGCACAGTTTGATTGGTTCTTTTCCAGCTCCAAGTTATAAGGTTAACCAGTTTGGAGCCAAAATAGACCTGCAGCCTAAGATGGTTCCCAAGATACAGAAAGTTTCATTTTACTGGACTTATCAGATGTGAAAACGTATACCTATCCTTCCCTTCCTTTCTCCTGAAGGTGGAAGAGGAACCATGCCTGCTTAATTGGTTCCAGATTGGTTACTGCAAATTGTCTAGACCTAGATATAAATAATGGTCTGTGGCAACAACTTCATTTAATTCAAACTCAGTCCACTAGATTCAGCAATTCAGCTGCCCTTTCGACAGAGCCAGACCTACACTGGCACAACTTGACTGGCTTCTTACCCATGCCAGAGGATGCTTTCATGTCTTGTGTAAAGGGAACTCATACCAGTGTAGGGTGTCAGACCTCTTTACATCACACACACATTATACAGAGACAATGGGTTGTATATGTGTAAATTAGTGTATAGGACCAGGGTTCTCCAAAGTCAGTCCTGGAGGGCCGGATCCATGCCAGATTTTCACGACAACTAAATTTATCTAAATGGGGATATGCCAAAAATCTGACATGAATCCGGCCCTCCAGGATCGACTTTGGAGAACCCTGCATAAGACAAAGAGGACTACAAGGTGTCAGCATTACACGTCATTCGTTCTGGTAGGCAGTATTATTTAAGAGTGCTGGGTCTGAAGAAGCACAAACTCAGAATTTAAAACATAACACATTTGTTGGGGGTTGGCTTTACTAACAAGAATTGATTTCTACAGAAATGAGCCCTTTTAGAAACATTAGGATGATGAAAGTCTGGGTAAAAGAAAACATAATGCTCTAACCTATACCTTGCAGTCTGCATGCAGCTCTTTCATGGCAGTGATTAGCTCACTGTGCTATATTAGGGTGGTAACTTATAAACTGTAAGTACCAAAAGGATCTTTGTGACAAAGGCAGTAACCCACTCAATTATTTCTATTATATGCACTTTTGTGAGCTGCATTGTACGCGTGCTTTGCTTCAGGCACATTAACCCTCGGAACTACTTCGTTATGAGTCAAAACTTCCACTAGAGAAAACTCCAATCCCTCTCCAGCAGGTCCATTAATCTCCAGAGTTATGTTGACACTTTTATTGCTGCCTGAAGATTGCTGAAGGCAAGGAAGGCATCAGCAGGTGCTTTTAAACCCATAATATATTTGAAAGCTCAGGCGCTCACCATGAACTGCGCCTGGTGCGATGGCACCGGGCGCACAATCTAAAACCGGCCCTGGCTGTGAGTAATGGTGAAGCCATCCCTCATTCAATGCTGTTCGGTCCTTTAACCTCAGAAATCAAGAAAGAGAATCCAGATCCTGAACTGCCGGCCACGTCATCCTATCTTAAGTTAGATTTCTAAAGCGCTCATATACCCATGGATCAGTTGGCGCTTTGGTTAAAGAAGCAAGAATTAAAAATCTTATTTAGCAAACATCAGTTGCAAAAATTAACACGGAACATGATTCTTTTATTGCTTAGTTCCAAATAATTCTATAGTTGAAGGGTGAGTACGGAAAGCCCCCCCTCCCTGCCCCTCCTCCTCTCCAAGAGAGGTGTATGAGATACGGGTGCTTTTGAATGAGCGGTCTTATGCTCAGTCACCATCACACCTCTCACTTGAAAGTATGCGTATCTCTTACACCCTCTCCTGGGGGCTGCTTGTGTTAAGGCAGCTAAGTCCTTTTGTAACCGCCCTTCAACTATGGAATTCTTTGGAACTGAGCAATACAAGTCTCCAGTTTCATGTCATTTTCAGCAACTGATGTTTGCTGAATAAGATTTTGAATTCTTGCTTCCGTAACTAACGCGCCAAGAGACCCATTTATATATGAGCGCTTTAGAAATCTAAATTAACATAGGATGGGGTGGCTGAGGTTCAGGATCTGGGACTGAAGTGAGGGGGGACTTCACCACTACTTACAGCGCTTAGAAACGGTAAACACTGCTGTACCCAATAATATATAAACATCAATATTCATATTAATCACGGCAGTCCCGGCTCTCTTCTTCACACAAGCAAATTACCCATACTTAGGCAGATCTGAACAATGTGCTACAGCAGAGACAGTGCAGCACTTCCTGTCTGGGCAGTGCTGGGCGTTACTAGGAGGAGGATCTCACATGAACCAGCTCAGCAGAGGCTTGTTTGAGCAACAGCACCGGAAGAGGTGCAGACGTCACTCCCACCTTCCATCATTTCTCACCAGGCTAGTCATGTGATATAGAAGCCGATGTCATGTCACATGTGGACAGGGTTACACTTCAGTGGAAGTGCTGTGGAATGAAGTGCTCTGCCTCTAGACGGGAATGACTGGTTACTTACCGGTAATATTCATTACTCTGAGTCGTAGCCCTCCCCGTCCCAGTCCTAACTAAATGAGCATAGCTCCTCCCACCAGAAACTCCCAAGCAACTAAAAACCCATCCCTTCCCTCCAGGCCACACCCACACCCTGAGGCATATAATCAAGTGACCCGCCTATCCACATCCTGTACCACCAAGCACAAGAAGCCGAACAGGGAGGGAGGGATGGGAACCTGGACTGGGACGGGGAGGGCTACGACTCGGAGTAATGAATATTACCGGTAAGTAACCAGTCATTACCTCCTCGTCAGCCCTCCCCGCCCCAGTCCTAACTAAATGAGCAGATACCAAAGCAAGAATCGGCTTCACTAAGTAGCAAAAACAGACTTTAGTAGCATAAGCAGAAAGTCACACAACCGGAGCAGAACGCAACACCGCGTCCCCAAACCCAGGAGACAGTCCCATCAAACACCCAACGAGCATGGGACAAAAAGTGCGAGGAGAACACCAAGCAGCAACCCCGCAGAACTCGGCCATGGAAGCCCCCCGGAAGCAAGCCCAGGACGCAGCCACCCCTCGAGGCGATCACCCATGAACCGACCCAGGTGCCAACACACCACAAGCCGCATACGCAGGCCCCACAGCCAACGCAGCGACCGACAGAGAGTAGCCCCAGAAGGCAGTAGACCGCGGCCAGCTAGCCAAAAGGTCACAAAAAAGGAAACCACCCCACAAAAAGACACAGCACAAAGGAGGACACCTCCAGAGCCCGCCCAACGGCCAAACTGGGCAGCCGCACCAGAACCCCAGAAAGAGGATCTGGACAGAAAAACAGGTAAAACCAGACCCCCCAAGCAGAGAAACAAGGAAGGAATCCTGGGAACAAAGGAAGGATCAGGCCGCAGAACAACCCGAACAGGAAAAAAACGCAAAAATGGGCTCAGAGCAAAGCAAGGAGCCCAACTCCCCCAAACCTTCGAGCCGAGGCAATAGCGACAAGTAAAGCACCTTGAACGTCAAAACCACAAAGACACCTCACGTAGAGGCCCAAAAGGAGCCAAGGAACGAAAGACCGGTCACAGGAGGAAACAACCCCACAACAACCGGGACACCAAGGGTCCAGAAACTAAACCCAATGTCCGGCATAGGACTTGAGAGCAGAAGGGCGCCCGGACTGCCGAACAAACCCAGCCACAGAAGGACGACACCCCAAAGCGACTAGGCACAGCCCCACAACAGCCACCCCGCCAGCCGCAGGCGGACCAGACACCCCCAAGACAGAGGGGGAAATGACAGGGGACAAGGGCCCGCCGGCAACGCCCCACCGCCAACCACAACCACAGAGGGAACCAAGGCCACCAGGACAAACAAGGCCCGACCCAGCCCGACCTGCAGCAGGACCCGCGGAATCAGAGCAATCAGGGGAAAAGCATATAGCAGGCCCCGGGATGTATGGTTGTAGGCCCGGAAGGACAGGGCAACCACCCGCCAGACAGCGTCTGACCGAACCAGAGAACCAACACAATTCAAAGTCAAACCCCGGAGACGCAAACAGGATCACGTCCGGGACTCCAAACCAGGCCAGCAGGCCACCAAACACCACCTGCGTCCGGCACAACTCGGGCAGGGAGGGAAACACCCCGCTCAGGCGAGCCGCCAACGAGATCAAAAACCCCGGCAGATGCAAAGCCCTCAGGGACAACAAGCAGGAGACCGCCCACCGGGAGAACAGCAGAGCCAACAAGGCAAGGGAAGCCATCTACGCACTCCAACAGTGGTTGAAACAACACACCACCACCGTGCAGTCCGACCGCACCATCACGATCCTCCGGAGGAACCAAGGCAGAAATTGAGTCAACAATTCGAAGACATTCCCACCACCAGCACAGAGCACAGCCCCGCACCGACACCAGAGCCAACACCGTCCCCCAACCCAGGTCGCTGGTAACGGCCATCAGGACCAACCGCTCCCAGGACATAAAGGGCGATCCCTGTAAGAGGCCATGAACCGCCAGCCACCAGGACAACCCCAGGCCAATGGTCACCCCCCCCCACCCCCGGAATCAACAGCTCGCAATCCAGAGACGCCGGATCCCAAAGACCCAGGACATGAGTCACCAGGAGGAACAAGAGCAAACGGGCCCAAGGACAATCACCACAGTAGCAGACAACAGTCCCAAACTCGCAGCCGCCGGCGAGCAGTGGAAGACTGAGCCCCCAACAACCACCTCAGTTCGCGCAACAGAGCCAGTCTGCGGGACACCCCAGGAGCCCCGGAGCAAGCAAAAAACCCACCAAGGGCGCCAACACTGCAGTAAACACCAAAGGAGAAGCAGACAGTCCAAAAGGCAATACCTAGAACCGGTAATGAACCACTCCCTCACCGAAACGTAGGAACCTCTGTGAAGTCTTATGTACCTGCACATGAAAGCAGGCCACCCGGAGAACCAGAGAAGCCAGGAAACCTCCCACCAACATGAAGGGAAGAAACAACTGAGGCGACACCATAATGAGGGACCGTTGAGGGAGACAAGGTCACAGCCTTCAGAACCAGGACAGGACGGTAGTCCCTATATGGCTTCAAGATCAGAAACAGGAGTGAGCAAACCGCCCCCCCCGACCCAGCCGACACACAGGCACTCACATCACAGCCCCTCTTGGAAACTAAGTCCCGAACACTGTCCAACAGAGCCCGAGACGTCATCAGAGAGCAGGGAACAGGGGTAGCACAGAACACATCCACAGGAGGAACACCAAACAACATACAGTAGCCCAGCCGGACTATATGCAGGACCCACTGACCACGAACAAACTCCTCCCAAACAGGAAAAAAAGATGTGAGGCGAACACCAACTGGCCCCCCAAAGAACTCCTCACATAGACACCATGAGGAGGGACCAGAAGAAGAGGAAGCACCCCGTTATACCCCGGGACTTGTGGAAGGAAGGGACACCTTTTTAAAAGCACCATATGAACAGTTACCACCTTGGCATACTTTGAAAGCATCGGCAGGATTCAAACCCTTGTCTTGTATGAGCCTGTGCCAACAGAGGCACAAGACTTACCATTGAGCTATAGCTCCTTGGTCATGTGAGAAGAGTGGACCCGAGCCAACAACTTCCGCCCACTGCCGATTTTCCAAATAAGGCCTCTAATGGTGCCCCAAATAGCTGAAAGTCCGCGAAGGGAAGCCACACCATGCCAGCCTACCTACCAGCAACGCCGTCCAAGGCAGAAGCCACAACCGCCCCAGAGCAGCCAGTGAGGCCCCAGCCGCTGCCGCCGCACCAAGGGACCGAAGGACAAATCCGCCCGGAAACGCAACTGCAGTTCCAACATGGACAAAGAGACAGAGGGATCTACATCCTGCAAGAGCTGCTCAGAAATACCCTGACAGACATTCAGAAGCGACTGAACCAGATAGCTGGCGTAAGCCGCAGACCAAACTGCAAGACCAGAGGCAGTAAAGGATCGCTCCAAGGACCCTTCAACACTTTGGAGCCCAGGATAAGAAGGACCGCCTCCACGGACACCACCAGGCTCCGAGACGCCACACCAGCCAGCAGGGATTTTACCCCGGGAACATCACCACAGCCGGGAATACCTCAGCGAACCCCAGGAAAGGATACCACTCTGCCAGAAACCGGGGAAAGGCCAGTTTTGCAACAACCTTCCCCACCCCATTAGCACATGTCTCACAGAGCAATGAAAAGGGAGGCATTCAGGCCCCAACAACAGGAAATAGGTGGAAAAAGTCTACCGACTTTCCACCCACCAAGGGACCAGGGAACCCAAACTGCCCTGAACACGTAGCAGAACACCGTGAAGGTCAGCCATCTGAGACAAACCGACCCTTCCACCACTTCATCCGAAACCAAGTCCGGATATATGTCAGCAGGAGGCCTCTGTACCACCACCAGGTAAGGAGCAGCGGAAGACCCAGCGAACAGCACCTTCACCATCCAGCGGAGCACACACACATCCGAACCTGGTCCATGATGTGAACAGGAGAACAGAGATGCAAGAAGAAAGGGCCAACCAGGGACCGCCACCCGGACCCACTGCCACAGGAACCAGTGCACACCCAGGGAAGTGCCCCTACACACAACCGAGAACCACGGTCCAAAATAAAAGGGAGTCCCCAACCAGAGAACACCAGTCGCCAACCCACACGGGGAAAGCGCGACCAAAGGACACAAACCAGAGCACAGCAGGGAAAAACGTTATTGCATTTCGGAATAGCAGTACAGAGCAATATGCTGCGAGAATCTTTCAGGCAGTAGTGAAGGGCATCAGAATGTAGACGCAGAGCCCATCCAGTCTCCGAAATTCCCACCCAAGAGAGACAGAGCCGCACCGGTACGGGGAAACGGAAACCTCCAGCGGCACCAACAACAGGCAGCCTTACAATGAGAGGGCTCATAGGCAGTCACAGAACCGCTGGTGTCCACGAGGCGCAAACCGCCTCAATTAAACCAACTCTGTGTCTTGAGTCTCGCCTGATTATCAGAGAACAGCTCGTTAAACACTATTACCACGGAAGGTTTGAAACTGACGCATATAACTGCACCAGCAGTGCTCCTACCGCAGATTCCAATGAATCAAGCAGAGACAAGAGCCAAAAGAAGGGGGAACACGGGCTCGAGACGAGCACCGAGCCCCCGTAACAGACCTCCGAGGAGGAGCCAATCCGCCATGCCCCCGGCGCGCACAGAAAAGCCAGCCGCGCCAAACACACCTCCCCTCCCTCCCCGGGTGTTCCCGCTAGAGCAGGGAATGAACCCGGAATAGGGGAAGCCGCAGCAGGGAGCCACTACCCCAACCAGGCAGTCCGGACCCCGTAACCCCATGGTCCCGCTAAAGCAGGGACTCCACCGTACATGTAAAAGACAGGCACTTAGGGGATTAAAAAACGGCCGCCGAGCAGACCGTTTCACACTTACCCTAAAGGAGGCACCGTTCCAGCACCCCCCACGTAGTCTGCCCGGAAGTAATCCGCAGAAAAAAAAAACAGGATGTGGATAGGTGGGTCACTTGATTAAATGCCTCAGGGTGTGGGTGTGGCCTGGAGGGAAGGGATGGGTTTTTAGTTGCTTGGGAGTTTCTGGTGGGAGGAGCTATGCTCATTTAGTTAGGACTGGGACGGGGAGGGCTGACGAGGAGGTAATGTGAGGCAGGCCTCATGATGGTGCCGGGCACTTCTCACCACAGATGTACCAGTGACATGGGGGCAGTGTCAGAGGGTACGGGCAGCCCTAGACCCTAACAGCGCTGCACAGAAGATGACAGTGGGTACCATGTCTCAGGGACCCCCGTACACCCCCACACTCATTCAAAGCACTCCCATGCAGATGTGCGTGGGATTGTGGAACAAGGAAATTGGAGAGAGAATTAAATGAATATTCATAGATGGTGTGAGCCTGTGGATGGCTCAGAGTCTGCACATC
This sequence comes from Calotriton arnoldi, assembly GCA_963921515.1. NCBI lineage: Eukaryota > Metazoa > Chordata > Amphibia > Caudata > Salamandridae > Calotriton > Calotriton arnoldi. The sequence goes on along the minus strand of CAWUFW010020299.1, from coordinate 40,718 downwards.
TTACAGAGAGACCAGAGGGCTGTGGGGTAAGGCGTCTGCATGAGGAAGCACACCCCGAAATGTCTTCACTCAGCTTTTAAACTCAAAAGAAGGTTCTGTAATACAAGTTTCGCATAACACATTTATGTGCAAAAGAGAATGCTCGCTGTTACTAAGACATTCTCCCTGGTACTTGAGCTTTTTATAGAACTGAACTTCATGAAGTTACAGAGAGAATAAACTCCGTGACCGTGACACATCCCCCCAGCAGGCACCTTCAATTTAACAACTCTTCTGTGAGCTCAGGTGGGATCTCCTACACTCGGTGAGTGATGGTGTCAGGTCTCTCTCCTGCCTGCTGCTGTCTTCTGTGAGCTCCTGTGGGATCTCCCACATTCAGTGAGTGATGGTGTCAGGTATCACCTCTGCCTGATACCGTTGGGATCTCCTACATCCAGTGAGTGATGATGTCAGGTCTCTCTCCTGCCTTCTGCTGTCTTCTGTGAGATTAGGAGGGATTTCTCACACTCAGTGAGTGATGGTGTTAGGTCTCACCGCTGTCTGCTGGTCTCTTCTGTCAGCTCAGGAGGGATCTCCCACACTCAATGAGTGATGGTGTCAGGTCTCACCTCAAACTGCTACTCTCTTCAGTCAGCTCAGGTGGGATCTCCCACATTCAGTGAGTGATGGTGTCAGGGCTCACCTCTGCCTGCTACTCTCTTCAGTCAGCTGAGGAGGGATCTCCTACACTCAGTGAGTGGTGTTGTCAGGGCTCACCTCTGCCTGCTACTCTCTCCTGTCAGCTCAGTGGGATCTCCCACTCACAGTGAGTGACAGTGTCAGGTCTCTCTCCTGCCTGCTGCTCTCTTCTGTCAGGTCAGGAGGGATCTCCCACTCTCAGTGAGTGATGGTGTCAGGTCTTGCCACTGCCTGCTGTTGCCTTTTGTGAGCTCCGGTATGATCTCCCACACTCAGTGTGTTATGGAGTCAGAGCTTACCTCTGCCTGCTACTCTCTTCTGTGATACCAGATGGGATCCCCCACACTCAGTGCGTGATGGTGTCTGTTCTCACCTCTGCCTGCTGCTCTCTTCTGTCAGCTCAGGTGGGATCTCTCCCACTCTCAGTGAGTGATGGTGTCATGTCTCTCTCTTGCCTGCTGCTCTCTTCTGTCATCTCAGGAGGGATCTCCCACACTCAGTGAGTGGTGGTATCAGGTATCTCCACTGCCTTTTGCTCTCTTATCCTAGCTCAAGAGGGATCTCCCACACTCAGTGACTGAAGGTGTCAGGTCTCTCTCCTGCCGGTTGTTCTCTTCTGTCAGCTCAGGAGGTATCTCTCACACTCAGTGAGTGGTGGTGTGAGGTCTCACCTCTGCCTGCTGCTCTCTTCCATTGCGTTAGGTGGGATCTCCCACATTCAGTGAGTGATGGTGTCAGAGCTCTCTCCTGCCTGCTGCTGTCATCTATGAGCTCAGGTGGGATCATTTAAACTCAGTTAGTGATGGTGTCAGGTCTCACCTCTGCCTGCTGGTCTCTTCTGTCAGCTCAGGTGGGATTGCCCACACTCAGTGAGTGATGGTTTCAGGTCTCACCTCTGCCTGCTACTCTATTCTTTCAGCTCAATGGGATATCCCACACTCAGTGAGTGATGGGGTCAGGTCTTAACCCTGCCCGCTGCTCTCTTACATCAGCTTAGGAGGGATCTCCCACACTCAGTGAGTGATGGTGTCAGGGCTATCTCTCTTGCCTGCTGCTCTCTTCTGTGTGCTCAGATGGGATCTCCCACACTCAGTGAGTGATGATGTCAGGTCTCACCTCTGCCTGCTACTCTCTGCTGTCAGCTCAGTGGCCTCTCCCACACTCAGTGAGTGGTGGTGTCAGTTCTCACTGGTGCCTGCTGCTCTCTTCCGTCAGCTCAGGTGGGATAGCCCACACTCAGTGAGTGATGTTGTCATGGCTCACCTCTGCCTGCTACTCTCTTCTGTCAGCTCAGGAGGGATCTCCCATACTCAGTGAGTGATGGTGTCAGGTCTCACAGCTGCCTGCTGCTCTCTTCTGTCAGCTCAGGAGCAATCTCCCACACTCAGTGAGTGATGGTGTCAGGTCTCACCGCTGCCTACTGCCCTTTTTTCCGTCAGCTCATGAGGGATCTCCCACAGTCAGTGAATGATGGTATCAGGGCTCACCTTTGCCTGCTACTCTCTTCCATGAGCTCAGGAGGGATCTCCCGCAATCAGTGAGTGATGGTATCAGGGCTCGCCTTTGCCTGCTACTCTCTTCCGTGAGCTCAGGAGGGATCTATCACACTCAGTGAGTGAAGGTAACATAGCTCACCTCTGACTGCTACTCTCTTCCGTGAGCTCAGGAGGGATCTCCGCCACTCAGTGAGTGATGGTGTCAGGTCTCAATGCTGACTGCTGCTCTCTTCCGTGAGCACAGGAGGGATCTCCCACACTCAGTGAGTGATGGTGTCAGGTCTCACCACTGCCTACTGCTCTCTTCTGTCAGCTCATGAGGGATCTCCCACACTCAGTGAATGATGTTATCTGGGCTAACCTTTGCCTGCTTCTCACTTCCGTCAGCTCAGGAGGGATCTCCCACTCTGAGTGAGTGATGGTGTCAGCTCTCAACTCTGCCTGCTACTCTCTTCTGTCAGCTCAGTGGGATCTCCCACAATCAGTGAGTGATGGTGTCTGCACTCACCTCTGCCTGCTGCTCTCTCCTGTCAGCTCAGGAGGGATCTCCCACACTCAGTGAGTGATGGTGTCAGGTCTCACCTCTGCCTGCTACTCTCTTCTGTCATCTCAGGAGGGATCTCCCACACTCAGTGAGTGATGGTGTCAGGTCTAACCGCTGCCTACTGCTCTCTTCTGTCAGCTCATGAGGGATCTCCCACACTCAGTGAATGATGGTATCGGGGCTCACCTTTGCCTGCTACTCTCTTCGGTCAGCTCAGGAGGGATCTCCCACACTCAGTGAGTGATGGTGTCAGGTCTCAACGCTGACTGCTGCACTCTCCTGTCAGCTCAGGAGGGATCTCCCACACTCAGTGAGTGATGGTGTCAGGTCTCAACGCTGACTGCTGCTCTCTTCTGCCAGCTCAGGTGGGATCTCTCCCAACTGCATCCTCTGGTAGAGAGTTTTCTAGATATAGAGCCTGCAATGCAAATTTGGAACAAACATGGTGTAAAACATCCATCCTCAGCAAGAAATGATCGCCCTGCAACATGTCATCAGTGAATACTCTTGGCAAACAGCTGTGAGTAAATAATGTTGTTTTATCACTTTGAGTTGTGTGCTGTAAGGCCACGAGGCATGTGACGTGCAGCTCAGATCCCATAATGTCTGCAGTCTTTGTTATACACAGTAAACACGTCCAAGCCTGCTCTAGACCTAGGTGCATACATGTTCACACTGATACTGTTTACTCAGTCATGTTAACCATGCAGAAGCATTTGCACTCTCCGAATGAGGGACATGGTGCTCTAGTAAACTCACATCTCTTGCACAACGGATCTACAAATGGTGAGCTCAAGCCCTGGACAGAAGTGAAATCCAAACACTTGTAAGCATCTGCCACGTACAAGAAATATAACTTGAAGTACACGACACAGCCGATTAACTACTGATTTAGATTATTTGTTTTTATTGCATTTCCTAACGGTACTTAATATGGCAAATTTGTGTTTAATTATTTATTGTTTTCCGCTATTCAGAGTTTTTGCAAATTAGAAAATACATGCAACCAAGTAGTAGTAAAAATATATCGTACGTGAGGATTAATAGTGTTGGGCCCGTTACAGAGAAATCTAATATGAGGTGTTTCGAATAGTTTTGGCTGTCACAGTTCCATCAGCTGAAACCCTCGCGGGGAGGTGGAGCATTTCACACCGACCTTCTTCACAGGTGATCAGGATGTTGTTAACTGACATCTTATAACGTCCGGGGTTGCAACGCAGCACATTATCTACTGGACCTATCCCATCCATGGATGCACAGCCCACTTATAGATGGCAAATCATGGGTCCAATCACAAGTCTGTCCACCTCCGCGCCTAACCAATGGAAGTCTTTACACTCAAGGGCGTCCTGGGCTTCTGTGTTCTGCATTGGGGTGATGTTTTTGCTGTCTGTAAGCATTGCCCCTGTAGACGTATCTTTAAAGAGAGTCAGGATGTTGTAGCCATTTACCCCCGATGGATGTTTTATGTCTAGAAAGCAAGTTTCCTAATTAGAACGTGCATGCTGGAAAAAGGACTACTTTTCAGAAACATCGCGCTCAGTCGCTTCTCAGTCTCGCGGGATGTAGAATGCTGCCTGCCAGCATGACCTGCGAGGGCGAGCACTTCAAAGGGTCCCACCCTCAGGGCCGGACTGGCTATCGGGCGTTTTTTGCTGGGTGGCCGGGTGGGGTGCAGGTTCACTGCCGAGGGGATGATTTTGCTGCCTGTGCTTCTAAATGAACAATGCAAAACAAATAGCTTTAAAACTTACTTTTCTAAACATTTGTTTTGCACTGTTTATTAAGGAAAGCCCGGTAGCCAGTCCGGACCCTGCCCACCCTCCGTGTGTGCAGACTTTATGGACCTAGAAGGTGTCTTGTATTTGAGCCACAGCGTGTTATCAAGCCTTGAACTTCTCATCATACTCATGCCAAGCCAGCCCCTCAAGACGTATGCTGGCCAACCTATCAGCATCCATGGACTTCCACAGAGGCGCACCGCTCTGGAACCTCTCACAAGGCATGGCCGCATGGATGGCGAACACCACTGTCCACTATCCATATCTGTGGGGACCCTAGGGCACTTAACAATCTCCCGCTCTGCAGCCTTCGATCCCCCTTTGCACTTGGATTCTCTTCCAACAATTTAAATAAATGTATGCATTACTACACCCCTATGTTCTATTTTGTGCTCACAAGTAAGAGCCCACCACCAAGTGAGTTGGCTTCACCCATGTGCAGCAACCTTGCCTGGTCCTCACTGTTGTCCATTGTTTTATCATATGTTCACCAGCCTTCATTGATTTGCCCCCCCCTTTTCTGATGTCTGCTCGCCATCCTCATTTGTCACCCGAGGAGGCTGTCCTGGCTTACTGCAGACCTCTTGCGGCTCCTGCCCACTGTCTCCGTTCCTGCTTGCTCTGTTTCTGCCACACTGTCCTCCCACCTGAGACCCAGTGGCATCCATCACTCCAAGACCTCACACAATGCTCCCTGCAAAGCTAGCATTCCTGCATCTCAACTCCTCTCGGGCTAGGGAGGATTGGCCTTCCTCCCTTGCACTCAAACCCTCCATTCTGTCTTCCCACACGTTCGCCCGCCTAACCCCAAAGTAGCTCTCCTGCTCATCCCTCCTCTTCCCGGAGTTATCAACATGTCTTGGGTGTTTATCTTCTGATGCCCTACCACAACCCCTTTTTTGCTACCAATGATATTTTCCTCCACCTGTCTAGATCCCGCTGCGACGCCCAGCACCTTCCGCCATAGACTCATCACTAGATTCCTCCTCAACTCACCCCCGTGCACCCAACTTGTCACCCTCCTCATAGGCTCCGGCCTCCTGCAATTTCCCCTGCTTTTCCTTTGCTTCTGAATCTCTGTCTTATTTGTACTCTCTCTTCTTTCATCTGGTCAGTACTCCTGTTCCTCGTTTCTTCGTCCCTGTTAGAAAGTGGGTTTCTGGCTGCCAGGGTATGCACCTTGTACAAACAGGAACCACAATCCTAGCCAGGGTGTCAAATTAAGTTTTATTTTATTTTATTTTTTGAGTTTTATATTGCGTGAACTGTGCCCGAGGGCATCAGAGTGCTTTACAAGGTTTGTGATTACAGGAGATATAAAACAGAAGGATGCATACAGCAGATACAACTAGGTATAGTATAGAATATAAAACAGGAGATATATTACAAGTAGAAAGCATACAGTAATATGCCATATAAAACAAAGGTGAAAGATACAGTGGAAATACAGGGAAGTATTGTCAGTGAAGTGCTGAGGTAGTTACAGGAGATTGAGGCATGGGCCATGAAATGGTAGGCCGGGATGAAACTGCTTGTTCTGAGGTTGGGATGTGTAGTTGAGAGGGAAGAACTGAATTATTAGGGAGGGTTTAGGTATTTGTTGAGAAGGGATAATTTGAGGTTTTTCCTAAAGCATAGGTAGGATTGGTTGTCATGTAGTTCTTTTGGATGGAAGTTCTAAATTCTGGGAGAGGAAACAGCCTTTACAACGCAAGCTGAGCCACACATGCCATTTACCCACAAGCGGAACCTCGCTTGCCTTAAACGTTCATTGGAAGTGTGCAGTCTAAATGTGCAGCTGGCGGGCACAGCAAGAGGAAGGATTGGGAGACGTGGTGGGGCTGTAGTGGGGTTTGGGGTTTTGGGCAGTGGAGGTAGTTTTCAAGGGGGGTAAATTTTAGGTCTCGGGGGTTCGGGATTGTTTTCAGAGATTGAGGGGTCAGGGTTGCTTTAGGGTTTAGGAGGGGCTTGGAGTTGCTTTAGGGCTTAGGAGGGGGTCAGATTGTTTTTAGGGCTTGAGTGGTCGGGCTTGTTTTTAGCACTCGGGGGTTTGGAGTTGTTTTAAGGGCTCGGGGGCAGGGTTGTTTTTAGGGCTTTTTAGGTCCATTAATCTCCAGATTTCTCTTGACATTTTTAATGCTGCCTGAAGATTGCTGAAGGCAAAGAACTCTGCAGCAGCTGCTTTTAAACCCATAATATATTTGAAAGCTCAGGCACTCACCATGGTCTGCGCCTGGTGCGATGGCACCGAGCACACCGCCCTAAATCCTGCCCCGGCTGTTAGTAATGGTCAAGCCATCCCTCAATTCCATGCTGTTCGGTCCTTTAATCTCAGAAATCAAGAAAGAGAATCCAGAACCTGAACAGCCGGCCACGTCATCCTATCTTAAGTTAGATATCTAAAGCGCTCATATACCCATGGATCAGTTGGCGCCTTGGTTAAGGAGGCAACAATTAAAAATCTTATTTAGCAAATATCAGTTGCTGAAAATGTCGTGAAACATGATACTTTTATTGCTTAGTTCCAAATAATTCTATAGTTGAAGGTCGAGTACGGAAAGTCCCCCCGCCCCACCCCTCCTCCTCTCCAAGAGAGGTGTATGAGATACGGGTGCTTTTGAATGAGCGGTCTTATGCTCAGTCACCATCACACCTCTCACTTGAAAGTATGCGTATCTCTTACACCCTCTCCTGGGGGCTACTTGTGTTAAGGCAGCTAAGCCCTTTCGTACTCGTCCTAGGTGTCCCTCACGAGTCAAATGCAAAAGCATTGAAACCCTTTCATGAAGCTGCAGTTCCACTAGTCGTTACTAGTTGTCCCTCATGAGTCAAATGCAAAAGCATTTGACTTGAGGGACACATAGCAACGACTAGTTGAACTGCAGCTTGATGTAATAATTTCAATGCTTTTGCATTTGACTCGTGAGGGACACCTAGTAATGACTAGTTGAACCGCAGCTCTTTGTAGAATTATTTTGATATTGGATACTATAATATTCACTGCCCACTGTTAATCTCGTCCCATAATGCTTTGCAGGGCCTTTGATTGGGATTGTATTTTTGCCCATAACTGTGCTTGGGGTGGTCCTAAGAGGATGGTACCACCACTGAATCGTTCAGCATGATATGCTCTTTGTGTTCAAGGCATCTGCTTGGTCCTCCCCCTAGGTTAGGGGGTCCCCAAAATCATCACCTCTCTCATTGCCTGATATTTTTCATTTTCAAATTTCACTTTTGTGAATTGGTTATATGCTTTTTAGCATGTAAAGTTGTTTTATCAAAGCATTTGTGGGTACAGTTTAGTAACTAACTCTGTTACGTGGACGAACATAGTTTTTGCCTGAATTCGGAATGCGTAATTAACAAATCTTTGCTAATGGAGCGGAGTTCATTGCCCAGGCCTAGTAATTTGGTGGACGGTTCCTGCTAGGCACCGTCTCCATTTTACGGATGTAGACTGCTCTGCCAGGCAATCGGAACGATTACCTGTGGCAGTTCCCGGGCAGACGATCTTTGCAACTGCCACGGTTACGGTCTGGATCCTACTGCCATCGTAATCTGGCGGTGGGAAATTCGTGGTCTGCAGTGGGAAGGACCGCCACCGCCGTGCCGGCGGTGACAGTCCTTCCGCCATCATTATCAGCCCCAAAGTGAGGTACTCACAAGCAGAGAACCAAGAAATAAAACACAGGACACCAGGGATCCATGCAAAATTACAAAATGTAATCAACAAATGATTAATGAACAGCAGCGTTCAAAACGCCAACAGAAAAACTGTCAACAGAGGCATGTAAAATATCAAGGCGATAATGCCGAACAAACGTGTGATGGGACTGCCAAGTGGCCGCTCTACAAATCTCCTTGATAGAGACTCCCGCTGCCTCAGCCCAGGAAGCGGACACATAACGTGTCGAACGACCCTGCACCTGAGACGGAGGAGGCAGACCCACAGACTTATAGGACTGGCAGACCGCCAAATGCACCCATCGACTGATCGTAGAAGTAGATACCTTCTTCCCTTTAGCCACACCCCCACAGGAGACAAGCCGGGCAGGAGAAAGCCGAAACCCCAGAGAACGCTGGAGGTAAATCTGAAGAGCCCTGCGAAAATCCGAAGAAGAAGGGACCAAGGAATCCCCCTCCGTAGGCAAATCAGGAAGGATCACCTTCTGCTGCAAATGGAACTTGGAGGAAACCTTAGGCAGAAAAGCCAGGTCAAGACGCGAAACAACCCTATCCTGCATGAACTGCAAATAAGGGAAGGATACAAGCAAGGCACCCAACTCACCCAGCCGCCGAGCAGAGGTGATGGCCAACAAAAAGGCAAACTTAGCAGACAACCACAACAAGTGCGCCTCCAACAAGGGCTCAAAAGGGGGCAACTGAGACCCAGCAAAACAGTAGGCAAATCCCAAGAAGGCACAATCACAGGAGAGACCAGACGACAAAGCCGAAAGCTCCGAGAAGCCGACTCACCAAAGGGGCAACAACCTCCAAGGAAGCCCCTGGACTCCGACAAGCACGAACCGCAGCCCATTGAGCTGACAACGTGGAAGGGGAAAGGTCCTTCAAAAAACCATCCCAGAGAAAATCAAGAACAGAAGTGGGATCCCCCAGCGGAGGATCCACACCATGCGAACAGCAACAAGAGACAAAAGGGCCCAATGTCTACCATAGCACTTAAGGGTTGAAGGCCGACGCGACAGATGTATGTCACGGGCCACCACAGAAGAACATCCCAAAGACTCCAATGTCAGCCACTCAAGAGCCAGGCCGTCAGATGCAAGCGAGGAAGACAAGGCAGAGACAGGAGCGGGAACTGAAGTGGAGCCGGCACCAAGGGAAGCCGGACAAGCCTGCCCCCTGCCAGCTGCATCAGCAGGGGAAACCAAAGGTGGTGAGGCCAAAAAGGGGCAATCAACAGCACAGACACCCTCTCCCCCCGAATCTTCTGCAGCACCCTCAGGAGGAGGGGAATAGGAAGGAAGGCATACAGAAGGCCAGGGAATCAAAAAAGGGCATCCACCACCCAAGACTGAGTACACACCACCTCCAAACAAAATCTGGGGAGAAGAGTGTTGTGAGGCGAGGCAAAGAAACCGATTCAGGGAGTCCCGAACCAAAGACAAAGGTCCTGGAACAGAGGAACAGAGAGATGGTACAGAACCGAGGACAGAAGGTTGCGGCTCAAGGCATCCGTATGAAAATTCAGATGCCCCAGAATGTAAACAGCCCTCAAGGCCAACATGTGAGATTCTGCCCAGGCACAAATCATGGAAGCCAGCAGATTCAGAGACGAGCATCTGGTCCCCCCCTGGCGGTTCACGTAACAACGAGCAACCTAAATGTTGGTACGAACCAACAGATTTGCCCCATCTAGAGGAACCTGAAAGAACTGCACCACCTCCCAAATGGCCGCCAACTCCCGCCAGTTCGAGGAACAGGCACTGTCCCTCTGAGACCACTGACCCTTGGCCTCCATGACCCCAACGTGGCTCTCCACCCAAAAAACCTAGCATCCGTAGTCAACAAGAGGGGAGGAGGAAGTTGAAAACGCACACCTTTCTCCAGATTGGGAGTGTAAAGCCACCAGTCCAAGTCCTGAACCAGAGCAGGAGAGAGAGGAACCAGAGTCTCGTAATCTGCCCAGGAGGGGTCCCACCGAGCCAACAGATGAGTCACCAAGGGCTTGAGATGTAGGGGAACCCAAGGAAACACTGCACCACCCCCAGAGTGGTGTCGAACAGGCCCCCGATGAACTGAAGTCTCCGAACAGGAACCAGATGAGATTTTCCCAGATTCAACTTGAACCCCAGATCCTGAAATAAGGCCAATGTAGCATCCACCACCAGAAGAGCCTTAGGAAAGGAGGAAGCAGAGATCAGACAATCATCAATATAGGGAAACACAGAGAAACCCCGATGTTGCAAAACTGCCACAGCAGGAGCCAATACCTTGGTAAAAGTCCTGGGAGCAGTGGAGAGGCAGAAACGCAAAACCCGAAACTGGAAATGCATCCCTTGCACCGCAAACCACAGGAACCGCTGACTGGCTGGATGGACTAGAACGTGAAAATAGGCATCCTCCAAGTCCAGAGAAGCCAAAATATCACCCTCCTGGATGAGGGGAATGATGGACTGCAAAGTGACAGGCTCTGATCCCATGTTGATGAAGCACTTTGCGAACTGGAACTGAAGCTGAACCACTGTCAGAAGGACTACTGCGGTACTTAAAGGACTCATCTGGACTGCTGTTCTTGTTGCCCTGCTGCCTGCTAACTGCTAGGCTACCTAAAGGATTTAACTGAACTGCTTTTCTGCTTGTTGCCCTGCAGCCTACTGCTCCTTGAATCTGGTCCAATCGGATACTGTGTGGACTTGTAACCAGACACTGCAGGCTCTACAATTTCCCCATTGCTAAGAGGACTGTGGTGCTGCTAGGAGGAACCACCATTGGTGCTATCTGCTGTGTTGTGTTGGCTTGCATCCTGCTAACTGCTGGGCTGCTGGAGGGACTGGCAATTGGCATCTGCCTTATGTGCTGGCCTGCCACCTGCCCACCTCTTCAAGAGCCCATGCTCTCCCAGGACTTGTGGCTTGTCTGATGCCCTGGAAGTTCAACACATGGTGAGTGCTGTTTGAGGCTCCTTGTGTTTTCACCCAGCACATGGGGAGCACCTTATTCCTTGTAAAGTGAATGTTGTAGATTTCTTCATGCAGCGCAGGATGAGCACTTCATTTTTGCCTGTCTGAACCTGAGGCTGGGGCTCATGGCAGTTGATTACTACAGTGAAGCGCATGGTAAGCGCTTCTCTATTTCTCAGGAATTCAGTGTGGCTGCCTCTGAGCACCACCAGCCTGAGGCATACCTTTTCTGGGCGGTTGCCTGTCAGTGCCGATCTGCTGAGCTTCATTTTAGTCTAGGCGCATCGCCAAACTATTACAGGGACTCCCCCACAGACTTCTAGCGCCATTTCAAACTACCCATGGGAGATGGAACCCCACGTGGTGCAGCCAGCGCTCATTGCCATCCTCCGAGTGGTCCTGTCCCTCCTCTTATAGAACATCTGCTCTCAGCTGCCATGGACCCCACTTCAGAAGTCCATCAACTTGTTCTGCAACTCATAAGGGAGATCCTGTCACCTGCAGGGCTCTTGCCCCTTCGAACGCATTGGGGGTGAGTGGGCCCAGGGAGAGCAGTAATGCGGCCCCATTCTCCCCAAGGGTAACTTACTATAAAGTTGAGCAGCTGCTAAGGAACCATATAAGGTCTCTTGCATACCCCCCTTGGGATTGTGCTGATCCAGTTGCACAGCTGTTTTTTATGAAAGGAAGGTGGGAGACCAAGCGCGGTCTCTCACGCACCGCCCCCCACATAAATATACTTCGTAATTTGGATTGACCTTAGGGGACAGGGTTCTGGATCCACCATGAGGAAGTTTGTTGCTTTGGGGGCCTTCATTGGATGTATCAGGCATGGTACAGCAGAAGAGACACGACTGGTAATAGAAGTCCATAAAAATAACTGTAATCCTACTAATAGGAGTGCAGGTGTTCCTGTGCCTCATTTTTGCCCACTGTAATCTATGTGCTTTTCTTGCCATACAGGTTGCTGTCTCTGAACATACTGCATTACATGGGAATTATTCCTGGGTAATGTTGTTTTAGTCTTCTGATGATCAGGATAGTGAATAACATTGGGAAAATTGCAGAATGTGCCAAGTATTTATGATTCATGAAGTTCTGGTCTATATTTTATGTACAATATACTGTATATATTTAAGTATAACCCTGTGTGGATTCTCTTTTGTAGTGTATTCATTGTATTTCTGTATGAAAGTCAAGAAAAAGATTAATTGCACAGCTGATGTTTTTTTTATTGCCTACAGCAACATTTGTACCCTTAGAGAAGCTTGTTCTGTGTAGATTTACTTGTTTTTGATAACAAAATGATCTGCATACTTAAACAGAAAAAAGTGTTATATTTACAAAAGAAGAGTTGTTATCTGCTGGAGCAGGTGTAGATTCCTGTAATAGATGTAACACAGCAGTTGATTTTAATTTCCCTGTTGAACTCCTTTTTGAACATTTTATTTTATTTGAAGTGACTCTTTTGCCCCCTAACCTGCTAGAAACAGACTATTAAAGCAGATATTGTTTGGCAGGATAAGGTAGCTGAAAGAAAGGAAAAGAAGATCTACGTACATCAAAATCCATTTAGCAAAGAAAGCAAAAGGGGATGACGTTTTGGTGTCTGGTGATCGGAGGGAACAGGAAATGTAAAAAATATATAAAGTTTGTTGTTTTGGCTTTTTACAGTTGCTGTTGTAGTTTGTTAATGTAGTTGTTGTTTGAAATGTTGTTAAATTGTTTTCTTTATTATAAAACGTTTAAAGTAACTACAGGTTTCTTTCCTTATGAGCTTTTAAAGATTTCAATAGTATTACAGTCTTGCAATGTATATCTTAAAGTGGCACATCCAAGAACTGTAACTATTTAGCTGCATGTATATGTATGTTTAAGCTACTATAGAAAGATTAGTTCTTCTTCCCACTGTAGTATAAAGATTTTTATACAACAGATAGGTTTTGGTACAGAGGCAAATGCATTCTCATAGTGTACTATGTACTGCTGTCAGTTGCTGGAGAGGGCAGTTCTTTTGCACATTTTAGTATGTATGCTTATCACTTTGGAGAGAAGTTTCAGTGCAGAGCTCTGTCTTTGTATACACTGTACAGAGGCGAGTCTCTATGCACTATACTATGCAGATTTATCATGGAAGAGATTAGTCTTAGGATACAGGGCAGTTACTCACTGCAGCCTTCTATGAATACCTGTCACCATGAGAAGAATTATGATTTGTGAGATACATTTTTCTCAAACCCTACTAGAGACACCTCTTACCCTGGTAAGGTGTGTTAGCAGAGATATTACTTATTTCACAGACAGCACTAAATATCGCTGTTGTTCTAAGGAAAGGTATGAGGACAGATCCCTCTGATTCACTACAGTGTACTGTATATCCAAGTTGTTGTAGAGATAGGTGTTAGTGCAGAAGACAAAGTTTCCCTACATACTGCTGTATATATCTGTCATGCTGGGGTGAGGTGTGAGTGAACAGGGACATCCATTCCAACACAATAATAAATATGTTTATTTCCCTGGGGAGAGGTGTCAGTGGGAAGGATAGTACTTGTTATACTTAGTATGGAATAATGAGGTCTTGCATGTGAGGTGAGTATCATCCCTACCCTATTATGCATACTATTGATCCTGGAAAAGGTGTTAATGGAGAAGCAGTGTCTCTTTAAACCCTACTCTACTCACCAGTAATCTTCATGCAAGGTATCAGTGGAGAGGGCAGTGTCTCCCCATTGTCTACTAGTGGGAATTGTAAGAGGTAAGCATTGTAATGAAGGAAAATGTAAATTCTTCTTCTAAAGTATTTTTACAATCTTGCATATAAAAAAGGGGTAGCAAAAATCTGGTACATATAAATTATACCTATTACAACAGGATATTTTCAGTGAAAATATAAATTCTATTATAAAAATATGCTCTTGCGATAGGCTCGTGAGTGTAAAGCAGCAAATACTTCCCCTTCGGAGTGGATGCGGAAGACTGTGTGCCTGACTCCCATGAAAGGGTCTTGTGAGTATCTTGCGGAGCCATAAGGAAGGGAAAAAAGGGGTACATAGTACAAACAACATACATACATAATGAAAGTATAGGGTAGCTCTGAAAATAGTTTTTTCATGTAACATTTTTTAACAGCTGTATTTTTTTGCATTTTGTTAACATTTTTAACGTTTGTGTTTTTATTTGTTTTAAAATAGATAGAATAAAAATAAGAAATTGGGAGTAAAAAAACAGCATTTCCTTTGAAAAAGACAAATGTAGAAAAAAATAAAACTACTGCCTAGGTGGGCATTTATAATCCTGGACAAGCCTGTCTCATGCACTCCTGCTTGTCACAGAAGAAAAAATGATCTCCTTGTAAGCAGCAAAAAAGAGCTTTGTTCATATGACCAGAGCTGTTATCTACTTGAGCGGTGAATACATGGATAGGCGCAGTGTAATCAGGTTGAAAAGATGTGCCTGCCACTGATGAGTTATCAAACTCTGCAGCATGGGTTAACTCAGCCCCAGCATTGTGCATAGCCCTCAAATGTCGCCACATCCCAGTGGCACTCAGTGCTTGTTCCGACTGCCTCTGCTGAACTCTTTGTTGCATATGTTACAAATTATATATTTGCTAGACACTTTCTTACCACCAGGCGTCATCTGAAAAAACTGCCAGACCAAGGACTCCCTACGTAACTGAGGTGGCTGACTTGCATGAACAGGAGCAGTGTTCTCATCTGAATCAGATGATGACATTCTGTTCACAGAAAATCAGCAAAGTCAGAGAGAGAGGTAGCCAAAAAGGTCTAACCATAGCAAAACCCAATAGGTAAATGAAGCAACAAGGAAGTAACCTTTCTTTGCTAAATAAAGACATCCATATGAACAAATCACAATCCTTTCTTGGGATGTCTTTTCTGTCCATGGCATCGAGCTGGTGTCTTGCAAGAGGCAGCAAGATCGTAAAACAGAACACGTTCTTAGTATCTCAAATGCAATAATACATCAACTGTTTTTCTACTTTAAGCAACGCTTCTCATGTCTTACTTTATTAAAAACAACAAAAATATACTTTTATAACCTTAATTCCAAATGTACGATCCCGCAAGCGATTCACGAGAGCCGGACAGGAACTACAGACCACTCGTAGTCCATTCAGGGGATTTGATGTTCGACTTCAGCGATCGTCTCATGAGAGCCTTAAGTTTGAAAATGAAATAATTAGTACAATATAGATACCATACCGACTTTATTATTTAAGATTAGCATTCAATAATAACTGACCCCATGAAAAAGATCTCTGTACAATAGATTAGAACAGAATATATAAGTCTATGATCTCTTGAGTCTCCCACGAGTCACCCATGAGCCTCTCGCAAGAGCAATGACACACCTTAAAAATCGATGTAGATAGTGAAAACACTTAGCTTACACTTTTGGAAAAACTGATCAGTGTATTTTTGAAATATATATATGAAGTTTATTTAAAGATACATAAAAAGACTATGAAAACCATGGTGGGATTTTTTTTATATACATGAGATACAAAAACTAGGAAGTTGAACATTCTCACCACAAACATTGTTGGAATAGTTAGTTTCTATGTATTTTAAAATATATGTATATATATTTTTTTAAAACATTCAAATTCACTGAAATGCAAAGTAGTTAGGTGTAATAAGAATGTGTTTTCAATTGGAAAAAAACTTTAGAAATTCACTGAAAAAACCAAAGGTTAAAGTAACGTTATAGCAAGGTGAATTTCTCTGTGACAACGTTAACATTTTTAACTAAAAAAAAATACAATTCAGCAGTTATAGTTAGTAAGACTAATTATAACTCGCACCCCAGAATGCATTGCTTATGATATCACATATGACATCACTCGTATCATGTTTTATGACATCATTTATGACATCTCAAATGACATCATTGATGACATCACTGAAATTTGTATAATACAAGACCTAGGGGCCGATTCCGATTCGGGTCGGAAATCTCTCCGACCGAGCCGGACCCTGAGAGATTTCCGACCGAATCGGACCCTAGCAGCCCGACCGAACGAGTACGATGCGCACGTATGCCATCGGACTCGAGTCGGTCGGACTCCCATTGAAGTCAATGGGAGCCTGTCGTACAACGCGTACGTGGGCTCCCATATACTCAATGGGTGCGAGGCGAACAAGGGCGCCCCCTACAGCGTGTACGCGTCGAAGTGACTCGCGCCGTACACGCACAGGTAGGGGGGACCCATGGGTCCCCCCTGTGTGCGACTCGCGCGGCTACGCGTACAGGGGGGTCCGACACGGACCCCCAAAGTACGGCTCCGACTGCTTCTTCGAGCCGGACGGCGCGAGTCAGTCGGACTGCTCACGGCGCGCATCGTACTTTCCCGGCCGGGGAACGTCTCCATTGCGAGGTGTGCAGCGCATCCGTGCGAGTCGGTCGGTGCGGTTGGGACGGGCGTATGGGTCGGTCGGCGAATTTGCACGCGCTCGCATCGTACTCGTTCGCCCGGACGCACCTACGATTCGGTCGGGAAAAAGGGCTCCGAATCGGATCCGGTTCAGCCAAATCCGATTCGGTGCCCTACCGGCCGAGATCGGAATCGGCCCCCTAGTGTTTTTAGGTCATGCTTGGACAGCAAGCCTCGTGTAAATAAAAAACTTGGAAAGAGGCTTATTGCCCGCACATTACTAACCTCTGGTTGGCTCTGATGCCATTTGGCAGTGACTCCTCCTTTCAATTATCTTCCTGTTTTTTTCTTTCTGTGGAACGCTGACAAAGTTTATCTTCCTTTCCTTTATCTAGTATCCTTCCACTAGCTGCTCACTTAGAAAGGTACCTTTTTTTTACTTTCCAATGTAGCACTCCATAAGATTGCATATCAGAACTCAGAAATTACTTTATTGGAGCAGTATTTACAAGTCATAAAAGTTCATAAGTAAAAACCATTATTAATCAATAATTACATAGAAATGTAAGAAAAACAATTAAAAACAATATAGAAACAGTAAAAGAGATGCAATGATTCATTCTGAGGAATTGTACAATCTTCTGGTCTTTAAAGAGAGACATAACAAGGATGCAACACAATAACAAACAAAATGATCTGGCTGCGTTTTTAAAAACGACAGACCAAGGTGACATTGTCTAAAATTGTGTTTGCGCATGACTGGCAGAATAAATCTTTTGTGTTGTTCCAAATAAAACTTACAACAGAATAAACTATGTAAGTCAGATTGGGTAGATTTCCCATCACAGGTGCAGGGCGGTAAAACTTATAATGAAAAAAATGCCCGATGGGTACCTCAACATACAAGGAATTATGTTTAATTTAAACATCAACAGTGCAAATCTATGGCGCGGGTTTGTCATGGCGGTCAAATATGAAGATTGCCCCTCATTTAATGATGTCCCTCACATTACAATCACACCATATATTTGGAACTGTTGAGTAAATTCCTTTTTTCTGCCGTTAAGTTTAAAAAACTTTCCTATAATCACTTTTTTTGGGATATTCTGGCAAGACCTCGGTGTTCAAAGATAGTTTCTAAACCTAGAGAGATCAGGTTCTTTTTAACATATAATGGCCATGAGATCTTGTTTGCGTGTTCCAAAGCAAGGCAGTCTACCAATAATTGCTGAGTTAGGTCATCCGAATCCCTTCTCCATATGGAGTGCCATAGAAGGATTGGGGCCAGGGATATCTGGTCTGATATGTAAGGAACGTTCAACTCAATATGGCAATTGTAGTTAGAACAACTTTTAGGGAGGCTCCCCCAGATTCTTCCAGAAAATATCTTCCACTGCTTGCATTGTTGCAACCTTTGTATGTCCGCAGACTGCCGCTCCATAAGTTGCTACTGCAGTGGACTTGGCTGAGTATACCTTTTTTACAACATCTAAGGGTTTTGAACCTAACTTTTTGGTGAAGGAAAGTAGAGTTCCAATGCTTTTTTCTAACATTAAGCCCCTATTTCTCACCATGTGGGACCATGATAGCACACTATCGAATGTCACCCCTAAGTAGAATAACGTGTCTGTCTGAGCCACTCTCCGGCCCGCTCTATACAATGATGGGGCTTTCTTTGCCTTCGACCCAGTCATTAAAATAAAAGATTTTGTATCGTTAGTTTGCAAGTCTAATTCATGCATGAAGTTAACGTAGGTGTCTAAGAGCTTCTAAAGCGCCAGGCCTGTGCATGCTATTAGAACCACATAATCCACTTAGAGCAAGATGGTAATGCAGACTTTATTAATCTTTGGGACGTCAGGGGTTTAATCTAACAAAGGGGCCTCAACTCCGTTGGTGTACAAAGAGAAGAAAAACGGAGCGAGAACGCACCCCTGGCGAACTCCCCTGTTAATAGGGAACCAGCTGGTGCACTCTCCCTGCTTCCCATAGTGGACACAGGCCGCTGCCCTGGAGTATAATTGTCTGATAAAAAGGATAATTGCCTTGTCGACCCCCTTGTCCTTCATAATTCTTCATAGATGATGATGGGCCATGCAGTTGAAAGCTGCAGAGTCCATAAAGGCAGGTAAAGCTTGCCTTGATTGTCTCGTGTATATTTGGTGATGAGTAAACTCAGATTGGTCCTGAGTACCTTTCCCATTCTTAAAACCATACTGAGTAGGGATCAGGACATTGTTTCTAGTAGCCCATTCCTCCAATCTATTCAATAGGACCATGAGTTTAGCTGTACTATCCAGGAGTGAGAGAGGCCTATAGTTTTTTGGCTCCGATTTCTCCCCCTTTTTAAATATTGGGATTACGATTGAATTTGACCATGACTCCGGTGGGCCAACTTTAGCCACCACGTTAAAAACATTGGTCAGAACTGGGGCACCAAGGTCTGGGAGCTCAGTGAAAAAAATCCATTGGTGTATCATCTGGGACTGGAGCCTTATTGTTTGTACATTGGGAAAGGGCTTCTCTTACCTCTAGGAGGCTAAAAGTAAGAACAAGGGGTAGATTGAGACTAATGGTGTTCGTGGGTGGTTGTCTTCCCTCGCTCACTCCCATGAATCTTCATCCACATGGCTGTCTAGGTTGGGGTCAAGGGATGATTTAAAAAATGGGGCATTAATTACCTTCCAAAATTCCCTCGAGTTTTTTATAGTAGAAGCCTGCTGAAATTGTTTCCAGGCTTCCCCTTTCAGTGATTGTAGTCTAGCTTTCCTAGCATCTTTATAAGGCATCCGTGATAGCTTAACCTGTGCCCTATCTCGAGGTTCGGTCTTAATGGCCTTTTGTAGATTTGAGAGAGCTCTGGTACAATTTTGATCAAACCACCGTGGTGTAATTGGTTTGGGTGCTATGCTGTTTTTTGTTGTTATTTTTTACCTCACGCAGTAATGACTCAAAGGCTGTCTTAGTTGGATCATTATTCGGTTCAAGGCATATTATAATTTCATTATATTGATTTGCAACTACTGAAAAGTTTTTCCTTATCAATTTTGCCCCATTTTAACACAATACCATGTTTCCTAATTATTCGTGGTTTAATATGGGTTATTTGTTGGGTCTGTATCCCTTCCTAAGCCAGACAAGCAGTAATAGCTGAGTGGTCACTGAATCTAGTGAAGGTTACTTTTAGGTCAGTGATGCACTTATTAAGGAATGCTGAGGTAATTTCATAATCAATGGTCGAATCATGGGAGGTAGATCCAAAGGTATACTGTAACTGACCGGAGGACTCGTGAATAGGATTCATTATTTCTAAGTTTTGCATAAAAAGAAGTCTGTTAAGGCTCTCACCGTGCGAGTTGTGGGTAAAATGCGCAATACCTTCCCCTTCCTCATTGAGTAATCCGCAATTCATGTTGGTGGCTGAGGGGCAGCTATGCACATTGAAGCCACCAACCCATAGAATAATGGGTACACATTTGCAATTCTGGGTTGCTACATTTAATTTCCCTCTAACAAATCAACAACTTTTGCCATTTCACCCCAATGTAGTTATTGTAATAATTTTTTAGGAGAGTGGTCTTACCCCCAAGCCCTAATAAATGTAATTTGTTGAAATATGGTTTGTCATTGCAAATGGATAAAACTTGAAGTTTCAAGGTGTTTTTTAATAGCATCAAGATACCACCCTTTGCACAGCCTGATATTGACTGTATCTTTGCGGTATGGAAGGTACGATATGCGTCCACATAAAAGGGGGCTAATTCCCACGTTTCTTGTAAACAAATTATGTCAAAAGAAGTAATATATTGAAGCCATATTTGATCAGACATTTTTGAGACGAGCCCTGCAATATTCCATACGATCATCCTTACCAGGCAAATTTCCACATTGATTATCAATGGATGCTTGACCCCCTCTCTATCACTGCTAAAAGTTGTGCTTTGGGGGGCCCCTTTCATCAACTGTCAATCGCAGGCTCCCAAATCAGCCAGCGGTAAAAAATGGTTACTTGTTGGTATAGGATTAAATATTGGCCTCAGTGATGGTTGATTGGCCATTAAGTGGGGGTAGCCTGCCTGGTCCCTAGATCCCTTTCCCCATGGAGTTTCTATAACAGGTTTGTAGAAAAATCCCAGGGGCAGGGCAAATATCTGGGACACCATAGAAGGGGCCTTAGGTAGGATGCTTAAAAGATTTTGGGCCGAAATTGCTGATTTAAAATTTAAAACAACACAGTCCCCCCTGCATTTCTTGTATAAGTTTCCCACCCAACCCACCCTCCTTGCCATTGAAATGCTTGTAAAAGCTTCTGACCACCCATCCGTGTGTTTACTAACCCAATGGTGAGCTTTTAAGATTAATTTTTCAGTAGATTCCTTTTGTGAGCTCTTCAACTCTAGGGTATTAGCCAGGATGATCACATAGGTGGCACGCTGCTGGTGGCAGATCAAGTCTCATATGGGGCCTAGGCCCAAGAAGCTAGTCTTGTCCTTCCTGGTCTGTGTTTAGGATGCCTTTCAACCTTGATTGTTGCGTAGGAGGCTCTGGTGAAGAACTCTGTGTTAGATCAGTCTCCCTTGGTATGGTGATAAATGGAGGGAGAGGTTGAGGAATCGGGTGATGGAGTGATTGAGGGAGTCTTAATGATTCCCTCAAACTCAGGTGACGTTTAAAACTATTGGGGGGACCAGTAGCTTTTAGTGAACTACCAGCTGACGTTTTGGGAACAGTGTTCGTCAGGCATAAATCGGACCCCAATGGAGCAGTGTCATTGGGGCGGTTGTGGTAGGAGCATGGCTGGTGGTTGCTCTCTCTGGAAGGCTACCCTTTCTTGGAATGAATGAGGCTAGAGTAGACTCTATTCTAGAGAGTCTCTCTGAAAAGGGCTGCAGGTGCTTGGTGATTATCTGTTTGAATCTAAGGCGGATGTCCTCCTGATCTGTTTGGGGGAGCGGAATAGGGGCCACGTCCATGTTACTGCGTTTACTCAGTCTCCCTCCCTTTTTCTTCTTCGTAGGTGGTTCTGTAGGGGATATGATGGTTCTGTTTGAGCGTGTGGAGGGTATGCTCAGGCCTTTAGGGGAAGTAATAATTAAGTGCTCAGCTGTGGTTTCTACTATCATCACAGAGGTTCCCCAAGTGCACCAGTGCAGGCCACACTCCCCCATGTAGAGACTGCAGGGAGTGCTTTCAATCTCTTTCTCCAGAACGTCAAAAGCTCTTAGCAAAAATGAATCCAAGGTGTTAATCGACTCACCTCCATGGTCTGCTGGGATGACCTTTCTTTTACCCATCTTTCAGTCTCTGTGAGCAACTCCTGTTGGACACATGTTAAGGGGGTGGCCCAGCCCAGCCTTCTTCAGACTCTGAAAGGCGGGGCAGGCTCGCCGTTGTCCCGAGCGTGCCCCTCACGCAGGGGATATAGGAAATGATGTCCTGTAGCGGGATCGTTGGCGGCTAAATGAGGGCCGCAGCTGGTGTAGTGATTAAGAGCATCCTCACGCAGGGGGAGATGGGAAATGAAGTCCCCCCTGCCTTGACACAGCAAGACTCCTGCAGCAGGATCATTGGTGCAGTCTCATGGAAAAGGTATAAGATGACCCCAGGCTCTAGGTTCTAAGTAAGCCTCCATGCAGGTGGTTGTAGGAGGAAGGACCCCCGAAAGGCAGACACACAGGGGTGCAGGTACAGCTGGCCCCCCTCCTTGAGTCCAGATCAAGGGTGGCTGTGCACTGAGCAGCCCTCAGGTCTCACCTCCAGCTGTTGTGTCATGCCCGCAACTGCAAGCGACCGCAAGCCACCGGGGCCCCCTCTTCCACCTGTGGTGAGTGTAGCCTCCACTGCCACCTCTCATCTGGTCCATGCATTAGGGGGGCATGATGTCTGTTCCTAGCCAGCTGATGCATCCTTCGGGAGCCTCCGGTCCCGCAGTTCCACCGGGAGGTCGCTGACTCCTCCCCTCATCGTGTTAGTGAGCAGGCTCCTCCTGAAGTCCCTCATTAGTTCAAGGGCCGGAAGACAGGTGATGACTCCTCGTTTCCCTTTTCACCCATCCGTGTGAGCATGCATGCCGGCAAGCAGCACCTCAGGACCGGGGCCAGTGGGCTGGATCAGGCACACCCCTGCAGTCGGAGCCGTCAGCAAGTCAGTCCCTGAATGATGCCTCTGTTGTGCACCAGATGTCACTGCTGATGTCTCCAGGACCTGGGAGCAATGATCCACTGGGAGAGTCACAGCTGCACTCCCCCAGCCTCTGAACAGAAGTCCAAGCACAGGGATGTCGACAGGCCCTGAACAGCCCCCAGCAGCAGCTCCGGGGTGACTCCACCTCTGACCAGAGGGCAGCGGCTCGCTTTCCAGCTGACAGACAAGATTGCATCATTTTGCAGGCTATCTTTACCTGTGCATTCCACCACATCACTGCCATCACTGCAAGCCCCCTCCCACCCTCATCTCTGCTTGCCTACCTCCATCATGATTTGAAGTTTAGCTCTTCCCCGTGTCCTCGTATGGTCTTACCCCCATTGTTTTCTTCAAACTGCCTGCAAACTATTGCTATAAAATTGAACACTGCTGACAACAAGTCCTTTTTGGGGTTTTCTGGGTGTATTCCTTTGGCTGATGATGGGGTGTGTTTGATTTAGTATACCTCATCAAGTAAGGCTTGGGACAAGGAAGGAGATGAGGAGGTAATGTTCGGATTACTTACCAGTAATCTTTAGTACTCTGATTTGTCCTTCCTTGTCCCATTACTTACGACCCTCCCTCCCACCCTGCTTTCCTTCATCAGCTTTTTTGCTAGGGGCTTGGTGGGAAACAGAAAGTACTAGGAGGAGGGAAGGGTTTAAGGGTGGATCCCTAGGCTACGAATAGAAACAAAAAAACTGCTTTAAGAAGTGGAGAGAAGTATTAGTGAATTGGCACATTCACTCATCAAGTAAGTGCTGGGACGAGGAAGAAAGAATGGGAGTAATAAAGATTACCGGTAAATAATCCAAGCCTAGTCCAAGAAGTGCTAAATCTTTTGGAGTCAGACTGACTGATCTGAAAGTATATGTGTGGGATATCTTTTGTCTCTGTGTGTGCCTGTTTTATGGTCGGCATGCCTGGTTTTTACTGTTAATTTCCCTGATATTACCACAAATACTGTCAAAAACAATCTCAAATCCATGTTGTTTTCCATACATTGCAAAACATTTAAACAGATTATTTTTTAAGTTCAAAACTGCCCCGATTTGCAAACATGTTATCTAATTCACTAATTTAAGCTACTTTGATTTGGTTGCCAGACATATTTTCTGCCCCAGTCTGACACTAAATACTTTCAACTCTTGAAAATGGGCCATGTGAGCATGCAGAAATTGATACCTGATAGGTAAGGACCCAGGTTGTGATCCTCTTACCTAAGTCCAGAAATATGGGGTCTAATTCATGAAGGTAAATGTACACTGTTGTGTAAGTTTGCTCTTTTTCTATGTTCACAAATGTGAGAAATTGGGTTATTGGGGGACTGGGGTGTGAGCCCTGGTCAAGCAGTAGCCACAATCCCTTGCAGGGTGAACCACAAAGAGACAATAAATTAACCTGGGCCTAACCCTGGGTAGCTTGGCACAAAAAGCAGTCAGGCTTAACTTATAGGCGATGTGTAAAGTATTTATGCAGCACAGAAACAGTAATAAAGTTAAAACACAACACAAGAAAAATCCTAAAACAATTTAGAAAGATAGAGTTCATTTAAAAAAATTATTTGACACCAGAATGACAAAAATCAAATCAGTAGAACTGGAGATATGAATTCCTAATGTTTTAAGTAAAATATAGCACCTAAAAGATAAAAGCACCAACCACGGACATCTAGTCACATGAGATCGGGTCAAAGTCGAAAGTTGAGGCCCACAGTGATGGAGTGCGGTTTGGATACAAGTATCGGATTGGGCCCGGTCAGCACTTACCTTCGGACTTAGAAAACGTTCTTTAGAAAAACGCCTTAGAAGGTAGAACTTCAGCAGGCAAGGGTGAAAGAGTGTCTGTGGTGGGAGCATCATCATCAGATTGCTGTGGAGATTAGAAGTGGTGGAAGATTTTGCCCTTCAGACTTAGTCACAGAAATGTAAGTAAAAAATCTTCAGAGGGATGAAGAAGGTAAAGGACCACTGAAATAGATGTTCTGCTGCATAAAAGAATGCACTGGGAGAAGCCACAAAGTCAATCCGACCAACAATGCACCTTCAGCAGATATGCAAGCAGGTTGGTCCCGATCTCTTCCTGGTACTCAGAGAACCTTTTAAGCAAATTTTGTCCTAGTCCTCAGTTATAGAAAATGTAACCTGGGTGGTGTAGATACGATCCAGAGCTCGATGGCTGCAATACTGGAGATAGGCCAGGTTACATCGATATCGCCACCGCAGACCATACATCTCTCTGCTATTACTCTTTGAGTGTTCTCAACCATCAGGGCACCCGTGATGTGCATTGCCACAGCGGCCCCTCCACTCCCTCCTGGCCTCCTAATCAGGCCTCCATTCGTGGAGTTACGACTAGATCTTTCATACCTACTCTTGTTGTGCATTGCCACCCTAGACTTTCTATTCCTTCCCGCCTCTCCAATCAGGCACCATATACTTCAGGCTTGTATTAAATTGTCCCGATGATGATCCTAGTATTGTTTTAAAGGATTGAAACGTCGTCGACTTGCTGGAACACCTTTCACACAAATCTATTTGATATTTAAGTGCAACGGCTGTCGTTTTCATGCTTGTTTTAACCATTTGCATTATATACAAGCTTTTCTTGTCTTGCCTGAATGTTTTGTTCAAATGTATATGTCTTGTGATTATGTAGGACGCAGGACTGTGTCCCACTTTATTGTTTTGTGTTAAGATTCTTACTTGGTCATTCATTAAATTCACTGTCCAGCTGGACAGAAGTAATATAGTACTGATTCTAGTCTATATTGAATGTATACCTACATTAGCTCCTTAACAAGGACCACTGTTCTCTCAAAATACTGATGCCCAAGGTCCTTGCTTACCTTTTTTGGGTCCCCTTGTCTCTGTTTAAACAGAGTGTGCAGCAGGTCACAGCAACAGGGAGTCCTCTGAGTGTCTTTCTGCAGGTCCAGTAGTGGACTGATGAGTGGGTCGGAAGGGCCTATTTTATTACCCTGCTGTGCTTCTTCTGGAAGGTGGCAGAAGTTTCTGGAAAGTTTCTTCGAAGTGCATGTAATTTCCTGACTACCCTGCCCTGGCTCCAAGGTGCCTGCAGTGAAAATACAGGGACGTTAAGCCTTTTATGAGGAGACAGGACACAGCCTATTCAGGTGCAAGTGAGGCTGTGCTCAGCTCTGCCCCCCATCCTGCCAGTGATGGCCCATTGTGTTGTACAGTTCCTGCTAATTAGGTAGGACTGAGTTTCTAGATATCATATGCATCAAAATATGGTGACTGAGTCCACTCATATAATCAGAGTATGTTGGCCCAATTCCTGACAAGCTCACAGTGTGCCATCAGGACCCCAACCTGACAGGCTACGGGATAGTGTCTGCAACCTCAGAACATGACCACTCTAATTCCCTCAAGGAAATCGTGGAAACATTTATACCTTTCTGTTGATACCTTAGGCATGCTGAAAGGGAGACACAAGAAATACACAAATTGGAATTTCAAACACTTGTTGACGCAATAGGATCCTTGTGTTAAAAATGTGAGCTGACATTATTAGTAGAAAGAAAAAATGCCATGTTACCAGCGTTACCAGAATGTTGAAGAAGATGAATAATTCAACCAGAATAACTTTGCAGTGATTATATGAATATATATCATAATGATAGCCCTACCAAACTATACTACAGAGAGCATAGTGAAATGTGAATTCTGCCGGATAGCTTGGAGCAACCTCACTCCCCCTTACCTGTGTGTGATGTATCAGTAAGCCAGTCTGGTGTAGAACAGGCCACCATCCTTTGCAGGATGGTGATGGGAGTCAGCAAGACTGAGACTCAGGTACGGGTGAACATAAAGGATAATCCATGGATGTGTTCCTCTAGGGAACTTTGCTCAGAGACAGTTTTTGTGATAATAGCCCGGAGCCATTCATACTATGTCAGAGGTGCAATGCTGATGTGTGTATTTGTCTTCCCAATTCACAGATGTCTCCAAATGGACAACAAAATGCAAGGAGCAGAGTGTTCAGTGTTCTCAGAGTCTTGATCAGAATTTACATGTGTTACAATAAAATCCTTATGAAGAAATGTGCTTGCAGGCAAAACATTTTCTTTTTTTAGTTCAAAAGTAAGTTTATTAGGAAAACAAGTGAAACAGTACAGTATAATTTGGGGGGAGGTAAAAGAACAGAAGAGGGAAACATAAAAGTTAAAAATATTGTGCAAACATATCAAAGTTGGAATGAAAAGGCACTAAAAATATCAATATAATAATAAAACATTGCATTTCAAGTAACAACCATGTAGCAATGTAGCATTAACCAAAATATAACAACATATAAAATAATAATATCTAAGATATGGAATATCATGGAGGCCGAGCAACCTCTTTTTGAGCAGGAGTTAAATAGAAAGAGCGTTTAGCACTGTGGTCAATGAACAATGTAACAGGAGACCATACAATAGAGCGCTTCATAGCTAGATGAATGGGATGAACACATGCTGTATCCAGTCAGTGATGATAACACACTGTATACCACCAAGCTTGAAAAGATAATTTTGTGAAGTCCTTCCAATTTTTAGTGATCTGTTGAAAGGCAATTGCTAACAATACGTCTATATTCTTGGTGCTAGAAGTATGATCCTCCCAAATAGGGGATAAACTACCCAAAAATAGGTGTGTGATAGAGAAAGGGAAATTGGAATTGAAGATAGAGTTAATTTGACCCCAAACAGATGTCCAGAAGTTATGTAAGTGAGGGCAAGTAAAAAGCAGGTGTTTTAAATCAGATAATGGAGAGGAGCAGGACCAACAAGTGTCTGCCACTGTGACATGCCGTTTGTGTAATATGGCCCGGTGGAGAAAAAGCCTGTAATAGATAAAAAATAACGTTTGCATAACATTTGCCGCTCTAGAAGTTTTCCTAATTTTAGACCATATTTTGTTCCACAGAGAAGAAGGCCAGTCAACTCCCAAATCTTCTTCCCAGGACAGTTCAACTTTGGTCTTTGTTCTAACAAGCTGCAAGGATCGTATATGAGTATAAATATTAGATGCCCTAGGAGATGCAAGAAGAAAGGCCAATAAATTATTAACCTTGGGAGTTATCAGGTTTAATTGAATTTGAATGTAAGCAGTTAAAAGGGCCTGTGAGATTAGATTATATTTGGAATGAAAGGAAGGGGGTAAATGAAAAAGTTGACTAGCTTCAGAAAAAGACAAGGTCCTATTTTGAGAAAACAGTTGATGCGTCCAAATTAAACCTCTGTCCCTCCAAGATTTCCAAAAAAAAGGTTTCCCGCCATTTAAAATAGATGTGTTATGCCATAACGAAGACTTAAGAAAGGAATCACGATCAGTAGGTGATGGGAAAGGAGAAAAACCCAGAAGTTTGCAAGTATATTTGAGAATTGGAGAGGATAAAGATGGTGGTCTACTGGTAAAGGAAAGGAATTCCTTAAAAGAGAAAGGGAAAATAAAGGAACGTTCGAGTGTTACCCACAAAGGACAATCCAGTAAGGAATCAGAGAGCCATCTCGAAGCTTGGCGAAGTAGGAAAGATCTATGATAAGTGGGGAAATCAGGGTAATTAACTCCACCCTCCATTTTAGTTTTTGTTAACCGCAACAAGGACATGCAAGATGTTTTCTTGTTCCATAGAAAGGATGATAATATAGAGTTAATTTTTGTAATTTTTTTTAAAGGAATGTGGGCAGGAATAATATAAGTGGTAAATAAGACTAATGGAGCCAGCATCATCTTGATGTTATCTAGACGGCTCCACCAAGAGAGATATAGCGGATGCCATTTAGTGGTTAGGGAGGAAATTTTTTGTAAACATTTCTCTATACAGAGAATTATCATTGCTCTAGATTAAAGGAGTAAAGTAAAGACCCAAATATTTAATGTGATGTGGGCTCCAAGCAAAGTTATAAGAACTAAAATCATCTTTGAATGTATATTTAGTTAAAGGCAGTATTTCACATTTATCACGATTAAGCTTATAACCAGAGACAGAGGAAAAAGTTCCACTTCCTGTAAGAAGGCAGGGACAGAGGATTGAGGTTCAGAAAGAAATAATAAAACGTCATCAGCATAAGCTGCTAATTTAAATTGGGCGTCTTTAGTTTTCAAATCCCTTTATGTCAACATTCTGACGAATCCGGGATAAAAAAGGTTCCAAGGCTAAATTAAAGAGGAACGGTGATACTGGGCAACCCTGACGTACCCCTCTTTTTAACTCAAAATAAAGAGATGAAGTGCCATTCACAAAAACGGCTGCTCGTGGGCTAGAATATAGGATGGAGATCAAAGAAGTAATTTTGGGTCCAAAACCAAACCATTTCAAAGTGTGAAAGAGGTACGACCAATTTACTCGATCAAACGCCTTCTCTGCATCCAATGCTATTGCAGCTAATGAATGGGGTAAGTGTGGGGCTTTTGATATAATATCGAAGAACAATCGGGTATTATCAGAGAGGAGATGGCCTTTAACAAAACCAGATTGTTCTGCGCCTAATAGTTGGGGGAGGAATGATTCAAGACGAATAGCCTGGGCTTTGGAAAAAAATGTATTATCAATATTTACAAGAGAAATGGGTCTATAGTTCTTGCAGTATTTCAAATCTTTTCTATCTTTAGGTATTAGACATATTAGCGCTTCTAAAAAGGAACCTGAAGATTTCCCAGCCTGTGTAAAAAGTTTTAAGAGATTGAGTAATTTGGGAAGAAGAATAGGAGCAAAGTAAAAAATTCAACAGTAAATCCATCCGGTCCTGGGGCTTTGTCTTTCTTGAGTGATTGTAAAGCGCAAAGAAGTTCTTGTTGTGATAAATTAACTTCTAAGGGGGTAAAATCTATTTGAGTGTTAAAGGATTTATGAATATCTGAGAGAAATTGAGTAATATCAGAATCTGAGGGTGAAGTTTCAGGAGAGTATAATGATTTGTAGAAAATAAGAAATTCATTTCATATTTCTGGGTCTTTGGTTCGTAATGTGTTGTGTTCATCAAAAATAGAATCAATATTGAACTTGTTATGTTTGTTTTTTAAGTAATTCGCCAGGAGTTTGCCAGCTTTATACTGACCACCATAGAACTTTGCGCTTTGATTTCTACAAATATAATGAGGCATTATCAGTTGATTCCTTATTAAATTGAAATTTTGCATTAATGAGTTGTGAGAGACAGTTCTTGGATTTTGAGGAGTAATAAGAGTGTTCTAGCCTCTTTATCTCAGCCAAAAGGTCACTAGTAACCTTACGAGCATTTTTACATTTTCTGGAAACAAAACCAATGATGAAGTCTCTAGCGGCTGCTTTAAATGCATCCCAAACAACAGAAGAATGAAGATTATCAGTTTGGTTAAAGGAAAAATATTCATTTAAAAAGGAGACAAAATAGGAGTGAAAATTTAGATCAAGAAGCAGGGAGTTATTAAATCTCCATCTTCTAGGTAAGTTAGATTTTAAAACTATATCCAATTGAATGGAAATAGGGACATGGTCTGAAATCAGAATAGAGCTAATGTCAGCGCTTTTGCAGAGTACTACTACGCGGAATTCCACCGTTTCATTGGACTCCCAATTAATAAAACAGAAACCTCATATACTTTTGGCAAAATAACAAGTATCTCTGTCTTTACATGCTAAAATGCATATAGTCATTTCAGAAAAATGAAAAGGAAAATTTAGCAAGCAGTGAGAGAGGTGATGATTTTGGGATCCTCCCTAACCTAGGGAGAGAACCAAGCAGATGCCTTGAAAACAAAGCGATACCAAAGGGGATGATGGACGGAGCGTTAGAGCAAATCAAACACTCACCCCCCAGTCAACTGATCTGGGTTTAATCCACCACCCCAGTTCAGACATGGCCATATGCAAATCAGTCTGACCCTGTGCCTCATGGGAACAGTCCAGCCCGAACTGCCAAGCCATGTCTTCCCTGGACCGGAAACAAGCATCCTGGGACCGGTTTCGGGTTCAAAACCCTCATCAGCCAGGCTATCTTGAATCCAGTGGCAAAGTGAGCAAGGGACCCACGTCTGGGCATACCCTGCCAACTTAGGGCGAACAAAGCGATACCAAAGGGGATGATGGACGGAGCGTTAGAGCAAATCAAACACTCACCCCCAGTCAACTGATCTGGGTTTAATCCATCATCATTCTTTAGCTCACTCCACCACCCCAGTTCAGACATGGCCATATGCAAATCAGTCTGACCCTGTGCCTCATGGGAACAGTCCAGCCCGAACTGCCAAGCCATGTCTTCCCTGGACCGGAAACAAGCATCCTGGGACCGGTTTCGGGTTCAAAACCCTCATCAGCCAGGCTATCTTGAATCTAGTGGCAAAGTGAGCAAGGGACCCACGTCTGGGCATACCCTGCCAACTTAGGACGAACACAGCGATACCAAAGGGGATGATGGACGGAGCGTTAGAGCAAATCAAATACTCACCCCCCAGTCAACTGATCTGGGTTTAATCCATCATCATTCTTTAGCTCACTCCACCACCCCAGTTCAGACATGGCCATATGCAAATCAGTCTGACCCTGTGCCTCATGGGAACAGTCCAGCCCGAACTGCCAAGCCATGTCTTCCCTGGACCGGAAACAAGCATCCTGGGACCGGTTTTGGGTTCAAAACCCTCATTAGCCAGGCTATCTTGAATCCAGTGGCAAAGTGAGCAAGGGACCCACGTCTGGGCATACCCTGCCAACTTAGGGCGAACAAAGCGATACCAAAGGGGATGATGGACGGAGCGTTAGAGCAAATCAAACACTCACCCCCAGTCAACTGATCTGGGTTTAATCCATCATCATTCTTTAGCTCACTCCACCACCCGTTTCAGACATGGCCATATGCAAATCAGTCTGACCCTGTGCCTCATGGGAACAGTCCAGCCCGAACTGCCAAGCCATGTCTTCCCTGGACTCGGAAACAAGCATCCTGGGACCGGTTTCGGGTTCAAAACCCTCATCAGCCAGGCTATCTTGAATCCAGTGGCAAAGTGAGCAAGGGACCCACGTCTGGGCATACCCTGCCAACTTAGGGCGAACAAAGCGATACCAAAGGGGATGATGGACGGAGCGTTAGAGCAAATCAAACACTCACCCCCAGTCAACTGATCTGGGTTTAATCCATTATCATTCTTTAGCTCACTCCACCACCCCAGTTCAGACATGGCCATATGCAAATCAGTCTGACCCTGTGCCTCATGGGAACAGTCCAGCCCAAACTGCCAAGCCATGTCTTCCCTGGACCGGAAACAAGCATCCTGGGACCGGTTTCGGGTTCAAAACCCTCATCAGCCAGGCTATCTTGAATCCAGTGGCAAAGTGAGCAAGGGACCCACGTCTGGGCATACCCTGCCAACTTAGGGCGAACAACTGCAAATCCATGTCCGTATATTGAATCAGTTACACCCCAAGGCATATATACAGAGCACCGTTGAAAGTGCACAATAGACAGCAGAACACAGGCTGTATGCGATGTAACCATAAAGGTTGAAAGGAGAAAGAACATTTGTCATTCAGTACTTGAAGTAAAGACATGGCAAAATACTATATCATACGTTCACAACACAGCAGCACATGTATTCCGTCACCATGTGGCCACGAGGTGGAACATCTATTACGGAGCAGCAAAAAAAGGACTGAAATCCCAACAATCAGAAAAAAGTGCCTATGACATACCACTAGGCATGGGCAAGTGAAAAAAAAACTCTATTGCGCTACACGGAGTTCCGCTAGTAGGCAGAGTTTGCCGGCCTGCCCGTATGCATTGAGTTGGGAACATGGAGTGCGTCCTCACTCTTCAAATTGCTCTACAACGGCACTATGTTGTTCTTAAGTCTGTTCTCCCATTCTAAATTGCACGCGAACAGCACCATAAAGTCCGCATGGTTCGGCCATCTTGTTTTTATGCTCTATGTTATGGTGATGGGCCTAATCTTAATCTCTCTTTAATCTCTCTAATCCTCCTCCTTTAAAATGTATCTACCCTTCATTTAAAATTTTTATTTTAGTGTGTGTCTTTGTGTTTGTTTATTTGACATTTTTGGGAACTTTCTTCATGACTTTTTATATTTTGTTTATTATTTCCCCTTACTTCCATATTTCTTCTTTCTTTCCCTTATTTTTTCTTCTTATCTTCTACCCCACCCAGCACCATGGCAGAGGGATTGCTTCCATGCAGGAGGCAACGCTGCCTAGGTGTGCAGCTCTGGCGATCTTTGGAGAGGAGGAGGTGACAGCATCACCTCCCCTCTATGCTGGCAGCAGACGGCAGGCTTGGTAGTGTATACTCACTGCGGACGCATCTACAGCACTGGGGGATGATGCACCTGTGCGTGTGGTGGACCATCCAGGTTAGGTGCACCCCCCCAGCAGCTGATGCACCGTTGGTCAGACATTTTGGACCACAAACTAGATCTGCTCGACCTGCTGGGCATAAGGATTCTGGGTCTTGGTGAGTATATTAATTATTTGTTGTGTTTGTGTTCTACAATGCTCAATTTTCTTTTCTGTATAGCATGCTGCTCACACTCAGAGGTAGGTTATGTTTAGTTTACACTGGTATATTGTTGAGTGATCTAGTTTCTAGTTTCTGCTAGGCAGGTGTTCAGCGCTACCTAATTGTACTCTTCATTGGCACTCGCTTTGGCTGATTAATTAAGAAGCCATTGCAGACTGTTCTCCTGTCACTATAGTGAATCAGTGAGTAGTGCATTCCCTCAGTGACTTTGTTTATGTAGCTCGGACAGTTCCAAGTTATTTATTTCACATCGATGTGTAGTATGCATCAATGCATTGCAAAAAAGGGAGCCTGAATTAGTCCATCAAGGGGGTTGAGAAATGGGAATGGAATCAAAGATCATTCACTGCAATGCATTAGTTCCAATTATAGTTTTTGTTAAGGAAATTTGGAGTAGGATTTTCAGGATTACTATGGGGAACTCAACGACAGTTGATAGACTCGAGTCAAAACTAGTAGCACCATAGGCAAAGTGCAATGTGACTGTGTTTGCTTGTCATAAAACAAATTGGGGAGATTATTAACTGACTCACTAATCTTTTTTTATTTATCTTCTTAATTTCTCTCAGCAGCACCCAAAGGCAAGAAGAGGGACATTGCAGAGGGTCCGCAAGAAGCTGGTAAGCCGGCGCCGACCACCAGCGCTGCTGCCAAGGGCTCTGCTGATCTCAATAAGTCCTTTTATGATTGTTGTGAACTTCTTAGAGTAGAATCTTGGGGTGTTGGAATGTTGGTGGTGTCTATCATGAAGATTCAGATAGCAGGCCCAAGTAAACTAGTATTATGAATAAAATTCACCATGTATGTTTGTTGAGAAGGCTTTATTTCTCAGACCATGCTCTAACACAGTTCTGTTCATGAGAGAGTGGCTATGGTCATCATGGATCCCCCCATGACCCCCCCAATGTTGTGTACTACTGTCTCATTCAGTTATAGTTAAGGTATACCAACAGTTTGCCGTGACAGTGCATCATGGCTGGAAAAAAGTATGAGGTACCACTCCCATTGCATTTTCCAACCAATACCATGTCTTTCATTGGTCTTTATTCCACCCCTCGCCTGTCTAATTTTTTGAACCAACCAATCAAATGCCCAGTGTGATATTTAGAAGATACTGCAGTGCTAACTGAACTGTAGTGCTGTATTGCAGTTATATTTGGGGTTGCAATAACTAACATCTAAATTATGTGCAATGTTTTATTTTATCCACACAGAACATCGGTGATGCATGCTCCAGTACCGCTACAGGAGTAGAAGGGTCAGTTTGATGGGGAGAAACAGCAGCAGGAACGGGCACTGGTAAGTCAAATAATTTATTGCAATTACTATGCTCACTATCTACTACCAGGGTGTCGTGATCAACATATGGCTGAGAAGTGAACCACCTCCCAGCTTTACCAGCTACAGAGGTGGTTGAGTTATTATTATCGCCTCTTCTATCTGCAACTCAGAAAATGCTCATTTAATGAGCTTCGATGGCTTGAGTGAGACATGAAAGAATGGAAAGTTAAAAGAAAGGAAATGGTATATGAGTAGGCTTTCTTGTTTTCAGTTTCTATTTTTTGCAAATTCTGGTGGTTTTTTTTCAGTATTTTCAATACCTCAAAAAAACTGTGGTGACACATTTTTGTGCCATTACAAACAACAGAAACAGTGTTTTTCCGGTGTTTATGGAACGTTTTGCTTTTATCATTGCTTGCGTTCTGCAATGATAGCGCATGGTATATAGATAGTGTTGTACAGTGTATATGAGGTCCAAATACATTTTTACAAATCAAACTTATTGTAGTATACCATACAATACTTCTTCTGTGAGTCTTTGGTCATGTGCGCTCGCTCTTACCTTCCCATGTAAACTTTTCTCTGTGAAAAGGCCCTCTCAGCATTAGCACTTGAGACGGGCAACACCAAATTAGCCAGTACACAATTTGCTAACTCTGGCCACTGACAAAGCTTTCCATCTGAAACACCTGAAGATTGCGATTCTCTGGGACAGGTTCAGCAACAAATGAGTTGAACTGGGCGCATATGCCCTTAGAGTTATTGAAGCAGTCAAAAATGAAACCATACTTTTCGAAGTCCGGAGAAAATTCCCCTTTAAGGAAGGGATCTAGAACTTGTGCAGAGTACCACAGTGAGGCTTAATTGACTTCAAATGCCATGGTTGGTGAAGGGACATTCCTATGCATCATTGCAAGCATTTCTCTTCCATGGTAAAATAAAATTTCCTGAATTGCTCATCAACATTTCTTTGCTTACCAAGTGACAAGCATTTTAACACGGAACATGTTGCAGTGCCAAAGTCACTTAAATTGTTGCCCAGCCTACTCTCAAGGAAATGTTTCACATGTACACCAATTAACGCTGAATTCTTGGTAGACAAGGGTGTTTTCAGACTCTAGTTTTTTGATATGTCCACTACAGCGGTCATGTTTTCCTGTAAATATATAAGTATGCAGTAGAGTGTACTTTTTGTCACATCACTATCAATAAGCGACTGAAGATCCTTAAATCTTTTGCCTTTGCCATCATCTCTAAGCAAAAAGTCTGTAAACGGTTGCCACATGGATAATATAGCATTCACAGCCTCTCAGACTGAGAACAACCAGCTAAATGACACAGTTGGGATTACCAGAATGGACTACAAAGTCAATAGCATTCTTCATTAACTCTGAAGATTGTACAGATGCTTTATGCATACCATCCACCAAGTGGCAAGGATCTCTTACAGGAAGACACTTCAGCTCAGGTATCGATTTTTAACATTTCATCATAAAACTTTTTCACATACGTAGCTGCATCACTGCAAATACAAACAACACTCCAATCTTTGTTGAACTTGGTATGAACTTTTTACAGAAGCATTCCAATTGTTACTGTATTCCATGTTTTCCAAAAGACTGGTTTCACCACTATCCCAGATGCTTGGTGACAGCACTCCTTTCACATATACCTGTCATACAACTAACATTGAATGTTTAAAGCCTGGGGTGGTTTGCAAATCACCTACTATCAATACTCACTCGCTAGAAAAGAGAGCTGATGTATCAAAGGGTTTCACCCATTCTCTGTGGGTAAATGTGATGGTCATATTGGGAAAGATTCTTATGAAACCAGCCATTTTGTGAAAGAATCAAACGTAGCTAAAATATCAAATATGATTTTCATATTTCCTGATTCTGTACAGTTTATAAAATAATTGAATAAGAACTAAAACATGCTTCTAACCCCTGCATCTTTAGACCAAAGACCACAAAACAAAAAAAAAGCAAAAGGAAGAAGAAACAATATTTTAGTGACATCCCTCAGCAGCAAAAATCAAACAGAATAATGTTAGCCCAGTCGTTCTTGCTGCTACCTTGTATAACAAAGTTACAT
This sequence comes from Calotriton arnoldi, assembly GCA_963921515.1. Taxonomy (NCBI): domain Eukaryota; kingdom Metazoa; phylum Chordata; class Amphibia; order Caudata; family Salamandridae; genus Calotriton; species Calotriton arnoldi. The sequence goes on along the minus strand of CAWUFW010020299.1, from coordinate 4,106 downwards.
TGTATTGGCCCCTTCAGGAAGAAATAAAAATGACTTTCACTCTCCTTTTCTTTTCTTTGAATGGCATTTAGCTTGTCGTTATGCAGGTGTTTTTTCAGTGTTTATGTGTTTACACTGGTGAGGGCTATTTCCCTTTCATTGGGGTTTTATCAGTTATTATAGGTTTAACCCTAAAACAGGATAGCCTATATATGAATGAAAGGGTGGCTGGGTGAAAGGGTGTGTGGTTGGGTAAAGGGATGGGTGGGTGAAATGATGGTTTGAAGAAAAGGTGGCTATTGAATGGATTGATAATGGGCCGGACATTTTGTTGAAAAACTGGATTGGAGAAAGTAAAGCTTAATCATGGTGGCTATGGGTGAATTAGAATGAAAGGGTGAATGCATATTAGGATTGTTTGGATGAATAAGCAAGGCAGCTCTTCTCATGAGGAGCATGCTGCTCAACTATTTTGCTTACTTGGTTTAGGTAGGGTTATCATTCAAAGTTATGGTTCTAAGTTGAGGTATTTTTTATTCTTTGTTCTACTTCCACGACTCTCTGTATTTGTTAAGTGAGGCAGATGTATCCCACCATAATTCATCATCCCTCCTTCCCGCCCATGGCATTTTTTGCCACCTATGACTGTGCAGTGTAGGTCAATTTGTGACTGCAGTATTGGCTGTGTAATGTGCATCTGCTTCAGTTAATGCAGCATTTACAATGTTTTCAATGCTGTGCAACCCGAACACACAAGGTGTGCTGATTCCCTTCGCCCACTTAGTCACCTCTTTGTACTTCACTCCTTTATTTTTTTCTAAGTTTTTCTGTCCCAGCCTACCAAATTAGAAAATCCTTTCTTGAAATGTGCCACATTTAATTCTATAACCATGTGAAGTGAAGTGACTCCAGAATATATTTCATGGTTTCCCATAACACATTTATTTTACACTTGTTCAGATTTTTCCATTTTGAATTGTACAGTGACTAAATAAGCCAAAGATGATGAATCAATGATCAGTGTAGTGACCCTTCTATTCTATTTCAAAAACGTTCTACCCTACCAGTCTAATTCCACTACCCTACCCCCTGTAGTAGAGTAAATCAAGTTTCCATCCCTTGCTTACTGCCCAGCAAATGAATTTGTTGGAAATATGTGGTGGTGGGCGAGGCCACAGAGTAAAGTGGGATGTCAAGTTTGGCTTATCGGATACACAGTGACAAATGTGCCAAATACTATCTATATAGCCTATTCCATCAGATTAATTTTCCCCAACGTCTAATTACGGCAGACAGGATGATATCTTAATATCCGCATCTCATACGAGAGGTGTGACTATGGGGCCGATTCCGATCTCGGCCGGTAAGGCTCCGAATCGGATTCGGCATTACCGGATCCGATTCGGAGCCCTGTTTCCCGACCGATTCGTACGGGCGTCCGGGCGAGCGAGTACGATGCGAGCGTACGCGAAATCGCCGACCGACTCGTTCCCGGGACCAAACTGCTCCGACTGACTCGCACGGACACGACTCGCATCGCGCTATGGAGACGTTCCCCGGCCGGGTAAGTACGATGCGCGCCTCGAGCAGTCCGACCGACTCGCGCCGTCCGGCTCCAAAGAGCAGTCAGAGCCGGACTTTGGGGGTCCATATCGGACCCCCCTGTACGCGTAGCCGCGCGAGTCGCACACAGGGGGGACCCATGCGTCCCCCCTACCTGTGCATGTACGCTGCGAGTCGCTTCGACGCGTACCCGCTGTAGGGGGCGCCCTTGTTCGCCTCGCACCCATTGAGTCAATGGGAGCCCGCGTACGCGTTGTACGACCGGCTCCCATTGACTTCAATGGGAGTCCGACCGAATCGAGTCCGATAGCATGCGTGCGCATCGTACTCGTTCGGTCGGACTGCTAGGGTCCGATTCGGTCGGAAATCTCTCCGGGTCCGGCTCGGTCGGAGAGATTTCCGGCCTGAATCGGAATCGGCCCCATAGTATCTTATTTATTATTCAAATGCCACTTTGCATTTGACGAAGAGCAGGGCCATTGGAATCAAAAATATATGAATGTCCAATACAGCTGCCCCAGCTGCAGACAGTAGCAAACTAGCCAACGTGCTGGCTAGAAATGTACTTGTACTCCATACGGTGCATAATGCCGCACTCAAAGTGTCTGACTCTGTTTATAGTTCACTGCCAAAATATCGATGTAAAAAATATAGAAGCAAAAAATATCGATGAAAAAATATAGAATGCAAAAAATATCGTCTCCCTAAACTTAAACAGATAAGTACACAAAATATTGAAAAAAAAATATTAATGTGAAAAATATAGTGTACAAAATATCAATTTTTTATATATACATATATATATATATATAAAAATTAATACATATTAAATATGTTGAATATTAAAATTAATATAAAGAAATAAAGTAGATTTAATATAAATTTAAAAAAAATATATTAAATAAACTTAATTTAAAAAAGTGAAACAGACATACATAACAATTCATATATATTTACTTTAAAACAATTAATACACTATGAATTTACATTTTTTATCATTTTTAAATTATATAAAAATGTACTACATATATATATGCCAATAACATAAAATCTAATAAAAAAACATTCCATTATAAATTAAAACATTAAACCATTTAAAAATCTTCAAACTTAAATTTCACACTCCAGTGAGTGTAACAGTAGGGAAAGTGTTGGATAGTGGAGGGGTAGAAATGACTATTCCCACTCCAGTGAGTGCAACATTAGGGAAATTGTTGGATAGCGGAGGGGCAAAACTTACTATTTCCACTCCAGTGAGTGCAACAGTAGAGAAAGTGTTGGATAGCAGAGGGGTACAAATTACTATTCCCACTACGGTGAGTGCAACAGTAGGGAAAGTGTTGGATAGCGGAGGGGTAAAAATTAATTTTCTCACTCCAGTGAGTGCAACAGTAGGGAAAGTGTTTCATGGAGGAGGGGTAATAATTACTATTCCCATACCAGTCTGTGTAACAGTAGGGAAAGTGATGGATAGCGGAGGGGTGCAAATTACTATTCCCATTCCAGTGAGTGCAACATGAGAGAAAGTGTTCGATAGTGGTGGGATACAATTTACTATTCCCACTCGTATCAGTGCAACAGCAGGGAAAGTGTTGGATAGCGGAGGGGTAAAAATTACTATTCCCACACCAGTCAGTACAACAGTAGGGAAAGTGTTGGATTGTGGAGGAGTAACAGTTAATATTCTCACTCCAGTAAGTTCAAAATGAAAAACAAACAAAATATTAACAACAAAAAAATTTAAAGAACAAAATAAATTAAAAAATATATAATTATGTTAAAAATTAAAATATAAATATATTTAATATTAAACATTTAAAAAACATATTATAATGATAAATAGATATGACAAATAACTAGCAATAATATATAAAATAAAAGAAAAATAATTTCCAAACAAATTCATATTTTTAATAAAAACATTAATTATTACTTAAAATTACTTTTTCAATTCACAACCCACATCTAAATTTAAAAGAATGTACTTCCTTAATTAACATAATTAAATACCAATTAAAGAAATATTATGAACTAAAAACAAATTAAAACTCATAAAAATTATTTAACTTCCCACAATTCACCCCTATAATCCCCATAACCCACAGCTAAAATGAAACTGTAAAAAAATTAATTACACAATTAAAACTTATTTTCAATTTAAAACCTAATAGTATTTAACAACTAATTATAAAGCAAGTAAAATTAATTTACTCCGAACACTGTACCCCTATAACAGTAAAACACACACACAAAAATATAAACAAATACCCTAATTAAATATAAATTAATTAATATTAATGATCAACTAATTTTTAATTAATTAAACATAAATTACTTCCCACCCTTTATCCCTATAAACCCCACAACCCACACCTAAAATTAATTACACAAATTCAATATTTAATTTTAAATTAACTAAATATTATTAGTTAGGAAGGGGTGGGAGCACACTGCTGACCTCCCAGCACAGTTCGCCCTTAGCATTATGGTAAATGCAGTTTGTAGTGCATGCTTACTTGGTATTTTGCTGGAGTGTTCCACCAAAGTTGGTGCAGATTAGTGCT